>JAAAKG020141644.1:0-11808 GCA_010014905.2 Druon quercuslanigerum | reverse complement strand
GCTTCGCTCGGGTAGCAAACTTCACACTCGTCAGAAATCACCGCCATTCGTCACTCGATATGTAATGTACTATTTTCAATCTAAGTCCTTTTAAATGGGAACTTCGTGATAATTTTAGAATCATTCAGAGTTAGTTGATAAATTTTTTGCTTTAAAAAAAATCTATGATATAATTTTTATTTACCTCAAGGATAATAACTTGACAGAAGTTATGGGCATTTAATGATAATCAATTATTGTTAAATTGAAATAACAATATCAACTGATATTGTCATATAAAAATTGTTATAAACTAATTCATTTATTGCGCATTGTTTATCATTGTCATTTTTTCTTTTCAGTGGAGTCACTTCCTTTCTTCCTTAGAGAATAATATTAGCAAAAAAAATACTACAATTTAACGACAATTATTATTTATATGAGCAATTTTTATAAATAAATTCACTTTCATCGAATTCTTAACAAGAAAATATTTCATGTCTGTTGTATCTTATCTTTTTATTTTAAGAATAATATCGTGACTGATGGCATTATCATTCAACCAACAATCGTTATTGTTACAAACAATTCTGTGGTCCAATTCACTTTTTTTCATTTTTAAATATGGAAAATTATTTTTCTCTGTGAAGTCATTCTGTTCATCTCAAGAATAATATTATCATACAAAAGATTGCTTGTTGAATTTTCAACTAAAAAAGAATTATTTTAAACCAAAAATTAAATTGTTTTATTTTAGGTAAAAAAATCATTTTTATTCAAAAGAAAGAAGAATTTATATTAAAATAGTTCACATTTTAACCTAGTTTTTACAAGAAAAAGATACCTTTTCAACTAAAGATAAAATTTTTGAACTGGGATGATTAATATTCTTAGAAAAGGGGTTTTCACAAAAGAGTTGTATTTTGAATCTGGTAATTGAATATTTAAGCAAAAAGCAAAAAACGACGAATTTTCAATAAAATAGTTTAATTTGCAACTAAAAAAAATGGTAAACCGAAAATAGAATAGTTCAATGTGTATTCTTTAACTAAAGACTTTATTTTTCAACTAAAAGAATGAATCTTCAATTAAAAATGAATATTTAAAAAGGTAGCTAAATTTTTAACAATAGAATTTAAATTTTCAACCAAAAATATAACTTCGTTAGCAAATTTTCAACTAAACAAGATAAATTAACAACCAAAAATGGAGTAGCTGAATGTTCGTGGATTTAAAGGCAGCGTTTGACTCATTAGACCGAGGCGAGATAGAAAAAGTTATGGTGAAAAAGAGGCTAAGGGAGGGATTAATAAAGATAGTGTCAGAAATTTTTAGAGAAACAAAAAGCAGGGTAAGGGAAGGAGATCAAGCAGGAGATAGTTTCTGGTTAGTGAGAGGAGTGAGACAAGGATGTCCTCTGAGCCCGCTTTTATTTAATATATTAATATCAGACTTGGAAGAAGAAATGAGGAGAAAAGGTTGGGAAGGAGTTATATTAGGGAAGGAAAGGATAAATACATTGGCATACGCAGATGGCATAGTGCTGATGGCAGAGGATGAAGAAGGGATGGCGGGCTTGATTACAGGATTGGAGAAATACTTCAATGGGAAAAAGCTGAATTTAAATGTAGAAAAGACAAAGATAATGAGGATTAGAAAAGGAGGGGGGATACAAACAGAATGGACGAGCAGATGGAAGGGTATAAAGGTAGAAGGAGTGAAGGAGTTTAAATATTTGGGATATATTTTGCAAAAGAATGGAGATCACAAAATTCATATAAGAGAAAGGATAAAAAAATCAGCTGGGGTAATGAAACAGATATGGGGAATCTGAAAAAGGTTTAAAAACATTGAAGAAGGAGAATGTGGTTATTTGATACGCTGGTATGGCCAGTATTAAATTATGGGCAAAGATATGGGGATGGAAAGAAAGGAAAGATATTGAGAGTTTACAAGAAAGATATAAGGTAGACGCTAGGGGTAGACTGGAGGACGCTAGGATATATGATGAGAGAAGAAGCGCAAAGGGATAAATTAAGTATTAGAGCGGGAAAGAGGGCATGGAAATTTGAAACAAAGCTGTGGGAGGGAAAAGGAGGGGAGTTTGCGAGAAAGTGTTTGATGGAGGTAGAAGAGAGGAGAGGGAGGGCGATAGAATTAACGAGATGGGAAGAAGAAAGGAAGAAGTTCTTGAATGCTAGAGCCATGGAAGACAGGACTGGAGTAAAGTATAAAGAATTTGAAAAAAAGGACAAGGAAAGACAATTAATAGAAAGATGGGGGATGATTAAGGAATCAAAATACAATAAATAATATCAGATGATAAAAAAGGAAGGCTTACCAAAGTATTTAGAGAAGGGGTGGGGAGAGAGAAGGTGGACCAGAATAGCAAGGTTTAGATTAGGAAACGAGGTAAGAGAGGGAAGGTATGGGGTAAAGGAAGAGAACAGAAAGTGTAGAATATGTGAATGGGAGGAGGAAACATGGGAGCACGTATGGGAAGCATGTAGAAGAGGAATGGAAGATAAAGTAAGGTTGCAGGAGAATGTGGTTAAGATTCTACGGGAGGATGGATTTGAAAAAGAATGGATGAAGGAGTTGGAGGGTGCTAGGGGAGCGAATGAGAGTGAATGAAAGAATGCATGTGAAAAAATTGTAAATTGGAGGACAAAAAAAAGTAGAAGAATGAGGAAACGGAGAGATGCGTTTGCGTTGTCATTCTCTCTCTCTCTCTCTCTCTCTCTCTCTCTCTCGCTTGCACTTGCACTCTCGCTTTCGACCGCTCGCTCGAGTTAATGAACTAGATAGATATAAGACTTTATTTAAATATTTGTAAATATTTGTAAATATTAAGGTTAAAATTTTCTCTTTGTTGTCTAATATGTAAGCGAAAATATCGTAAGGAATGGAAGTCGTGTAAACCCTTAGGGGACACATTATGAATGAAGAAGAAGAATTAGTTTTCAGTGAACAGAAAAAGGCATTTTCTAGCTAATAGTTAAATTGTCAACAACGAAAAATGGATTCTTATCAAACTTGTTTAACTTATTTAACAAAATAGATATATTTTTAACCGTGAAGGTTACTTTTTCACCAAACTATATGAAATTTCAACAAAAAAGTTCAATTTTCAAAGAAAGTAATATATAAATTTTCAACAAAAATTAAATAATTCAATTTTAGGTGTAACAACTAATTATCAACAAAATAATGAAATCTTCAACCAAAAAAAAATAATTTTTTAACAAAGCAGCTCAATTTTCAATCAAAGAAGTTTAATGTTTAACCGTATATCTAAATATTAAACTAAAAAGATCATTCATTATTATCATCATAATTGAATCTTCATCTTCAATAACAAAGAAATTTATTTTTTATCAAAGTAGTTTAAATTTTTTCCAAGTAGTTGAATTTTAACAAAAAAAAATGTAACCAAAAAATACGAATTTTTAATTAAATAGTTAAATCCTCAACCAATACAAAATATTTTTTAACCAAACAGTTACAATTTAAAGCAAAAGAGATTAAATTGCTAACAAAAGAGATGAATTTGCAAACCAAAAAGATCATTTTTCTAGAAAACAGTTGAATATTCAACCCGAAAATATAAATATTGAACAAAATATTTAACAATCGTCCTTGGTGGAATCTCGAGTGTCAAAATATTTTTCTTGAGTTGATATGAGTGAATTTGCTCATAAACATTATTTACAATAATTATAATTCTTGTAAAATATCAATATTTTCTCTGCTCATGTCATTCTTCAAAGAAGAAAAGAAGTCACTTTACTAAAAAATTTAAATTTTCGATGATAAAAGATACAAAACAAGTGTATTTTGTTATAACAATTTAATTATTATTAGATTGGAATATTCTACGGCAACTTATTATATTTGAGATGAAAGGAAATGATTCCGTAAATAATGAAAAGCTCTTTCGCTCAGAAATACGTTATAAGTAAAATTTTTTATAAAAATTAATTATGAAAATTATAATTGTTTTTGTTTAATACATGGTTCACGGAATTCAACGATGGAATCATCAAACCATAGGTTTATTTATCAACCAATTGTGATTTCTGAAGTTTTCACTTTTTCACCCGTTTCTTCGCATTCACGTTAGTATAATTTCTTTTAGGATGATGCGATTGCACTTTTATTATAGTCTTTTGGTAAGCTATTTTCATGTGCTTTAGGACTATTATAACGATATATTTTTAAAAACAATTTTTAATTTTTGTTTGAAAATCAAAATTGAAATTGATTTTTGGAAAAAAAAACATATTAACATTTTTTTTCTATTTCAAACTTTTTTTTTATACATTCCACAGCGTTTGGACACGAATAATGTCAGGTCTAATGTCTCTTTAAATTATATTTAACTTTTGGAGGGTGATTATATGTGTATTATATGTATAATAAGCGTAAAAATTTAAATTTGACCGAAAAAAGATTTCCGGCTCACTTTTTATTCTACATGATTTTAAAGGGTATAAAAAGCTCTTTTTTTAATTGATTTTTTTTTTAAATATGGTTTCTTAAAAAAAATCCAATTTCAATTTTGATTTTAAAAATAAAATAAAAATAAAATTTAAAAAAGTATCTTTATAAATGTTTTAAAGTAAATGAAAAGAGCCTTCCAAAACTATATAATAAAAGTCCAATCGAATCATCCTAAAAGAAGTTACACTAACGCGAAGTTGAAGAAACGCGTGAAAAAGTGAAAACTTCACGCCCCTGTATATTGAAAACCGGTTTATAAATGATACTATGGTTTGGCGAGTTAATGTAGTTTTGAGAAAATATCAATAAACAGAGCAAAGAAGGTACCAAAAATATCAAAAATGAAGATTTTTTGTTATTTTTTAACTCAAAGAACAAATGAATGCATTTTTATTTAAACTATGAAATTCCATTTAAAAATCGAAATGTGTAAAATGAACCTAATGGTTATTTATCGAATAATTTACATCACTCTTGAATAATATCATTTTGTGATCAATTTTATGTTATAAAATACGAAGTCGTATACATTCTACTTTATTGTAAACAAGATTTTCTAGTATAACATTGTAATAAATAGAAAAATAATAAATCAGCCGCAGATTGGATTTTGACAGAAAAGACATAAATTTTTGATTTGTTTCTCACCTGATTGTCCATGGCAAAACTTTGCTGCCCTCGAAGCTGATGCTTCTCAATTCATATTTCGACCTGTGTCGAAGAGGTGAACCAGGTCCAGCATGCCCATAAAGATTCCTCACACTTTTTGAAGTTGGGCCACCCGGAAGAGCATGTCGTCGAGGTCCAGCGCCGTCTCTGGGATGCTGGTTGGCATTTCTCTTCAGAGAGCTCATCTTCTTTTTTCAATGTTGAGAAACAGCATTAAAAATTTCCTCTAATGTCACTTATCTGCAGATTCCTTTTTTTTTTTGATATTCCAGAATTATCATTTCATCAAATTCTACCTCAACATTCACTACTCGTCGAAAATATCCATCATCCTATATCGAATTCACGAATAGTTCAATTTTGCTGTTTCTTTTTTATTCATCAATCATCCATATCGAAAGTTATCCATTTACTTTCCAAAGATAAATTTCCTAACTTTATTCGCTAAATTAAAAAGAGCCGAGAAAATATCTCAAGGCTGGGGTTTCCCTGCAAATATACTGGTTCCTTTATGTTTTTTTTTGTGTGTTCAAATTTTCTTCTTTCCGAAGTTTCATCTCTTCGTTCTGATCATGTTCAAAGAGGCCAAAATAATGTCTGAATATAATGTTTCAAAATATTTTTTATTTCGATATGTTGAGTCAAAGAGAAAATTGAGTTTAAAGATTAATTTTTGAATTTTTGTATACATAGATAAAATTTTTATTGGCTGATTCGTTAAGATAAGTTCAAAATTGCATTTTAGGACCGTGCATAAATTAAGTACATTCTTTTTTTGTGGGAAGTCGGTCAGCGATTTTTTAATGATGATGAAATGATGAATCTTTAACGAAAAAAAGATGAATTTTCGACAAAAAAGTTTAATTTTTAACCAAATATTTAAACCATTAATGAAACAGATGAATTCTAAACTCGAAAAGTTAAATAATTAAAAAAAAATTAATTAAAAAGATTAACTTTCAGATCGAATAATAAATCATTATTAAAAAAATGAATTATCAAAAAAATCAGTCCAAGATGCATTTTTTGCCGAAACAGATACATTTTTTTAAAATTAAATCGATTTTAAGCCAAGAAGTTGAATTTTCAAATAAAAAAGATTATTTTTCAGCTAAAAGATGCAATTTCAACTCAAATGGCGAATCATTAACAAACAAAAAAAGAATTTTCATCAAAGCAGTTCCACTTTTAACCTACCTTCGTTGAATTAAAAAAAAGAATTCTCCGCCTAAAAAGATTAATCGTCTACCAAAATACATGAATCTTCACTGTAAAGAAAACAATATTTACTCTTCAATTAAAAACTTAATTTTCAACTATAAAAACCAATTCAATTTCTTTAACTAAAATTTTCAAGCAGAGATAAATTTTCAAGAAGATAAATTTTAAAAATTAATTTTTTACAATTTATATAGTTCAAACAAGTTGTAAAATTTTCTATTCAAAGAATAAATTCTTATAAAAAAATTTACTAGTTGATAGTTCAACTAAAAATTTTTTAATTTTAATCAAAGATAGTTCATGTCTAATGAAAATAAGTTTAATTTCAAATAAAAAAACAGTTAAATTTAATCAAAAAGATGAATTTTCAACGAAAAAACTTATTTTATAGCAAAAACGATGAATTTTCAACAAAATTCATAAAGTTTTAAACAAATAGTTTCATTTTTAAATAAAAGAGACCAATTTTTTACCAAAAATCGGATGGAGAAATGTTCAGTTAGAAAAAAAATTATCTACAAAAAAAACAATCAATTTCAAGATGATAACAAAACTATAAACAATTATAAATTATTAAACAACTATAAAAAACCAATTCAATTTTTGAATAAAATTTTCAAGTAGATTCATGAATCTTTAATAAAAAAATTATTTTTTTACAATTTATATAATTCAAGCAGAAATAAATGTTGAACCGAAACTATAAAATATTTTTTGTAAATATTTTTTTTAACAAATTAGTGTAACTTTTAATCAAGTAGTCGCCTTTTCAACCCAAAAAGAGGAATTATCAAAAAAATAGTTGAATGCTCAACCAAATAGCTCAATTTTAATCTAAAAAGGATATATTTTCAACGGAAAACGGAATAGTTTAATTTGCAATTAACAATATTAATTTATAATAAAAACAAAACAAACAAAGAACTTTTAAGCGTAGTTCAATTTTTAATTGAAAAATAAATTTTGAAAAAAAAATGTATAATATTTGATATTTTAGCTCAAACATATTTTAATTTCAACTCAAAAACATTAAACCAAGAAGATTTATTTTGTATTATGTTAATGTTTGTATAAAATTGCTTTTTAAAGGGTAGGAATTTAAATTTAAATTTAGAAATAATCTTACCATTTTTCTATATCAGACAAATCAGTCGCTTCCATTAACTGAAAGTGAGTTGAAGCGAATTATTTAATCAGAAATATTGACTTATTTATCTGTTAAAATTACTGTTTTGTCAGTAGAGATAAATAACTTTTCAGTCAAAGCATGCTTGAATAATGTAATCAGTCTTTGGATGTACTTAAATTTACAGTATGCGTAATAATATTGGTAGTACGTAGTAATATTATTATTAATAATTAATATAATAATTATAAATTAACGCAATAATAAATGAAAAACAAAATTAGGGTTCATGCACAAATTAGGAGTTTTAACCTTTTATTCATTTGCCTATAAATTGTCCTTTTTTTATTTACTGATTTAAATGTGCATTCTTTTTAGATCAAAATTCTGCGATTAAATTTTTGATTTTAAATTCACCTACTTTCGTTGAAAGTTGTAATTTTTGGTTCAATATTAATAAATTATAATTTTAGATGTTAATTTTTTCTGTATACTGGTCCAAATCAATATTATTAAAATATTGCATAATCTCAGGATTGTGAAAAAAATGCTCTCTAGCTTCGCTGGAATATGAGCTCAGGTCCTTCAGATTGTCGATTGGATTGAAAATTCATATTTCTAATGTAAAAATGCAATTTTTTTGGTTAGAAGTTAAAATTTATGATTTAGCATTAAAGTTTTTGTTGAAAATTAAAAATTCTGGTCGCTGATTCATGTATTTTGTAAAGAATTCATCACTTTAGTGGAAAAAAAATAATATTGGTTGAAAGTTGGTATATTTTGTTAAAAATTAATCTTTTTCGTATAAAATTAATCTCCTAGATTAAAAATTCAATTATTTTCATAACAATTTATGTATTTTTTTTATAATTAATCTTTTTGTAAATTTATCTTTTTAGTTCAAAATTTCAACTGTATTTTATTTATCATAAAATTAAAATTTCCTTGGGATTAAAATTCAACCCTTTGATTGGTAGTTAAATTACTTTCTCAACAATTCATTGTTTTCTTGTAAATATCTATAATTATACAGTTGAAAATTGTACTACTTTGATAAAAGTTTTTTTTTATTAAAATTCAAGTTTTGATCCAAAAATGATCTGCGATTGAAATATCACTTTTTTATTAAAAATGTATAAAATATTCTTGAAAATACAGAAAGTTGATAGAAAATCCGTCTTTCGCAGAAAATTTGTGTTTTTCTATTAAAAATAAATTTTTTAAATTAAAATTCAATTATTTAATTTTTTATTAACGTTTCATATCTTTAAGTTTAGAATTCAACCCACTTGATTGGAAGTTTAACTGCTCTCTTAAAAATACATTTTATCGTTAAAGATTAATTATTTTTATTAGGAATTCATCTCTGTGACTGAAAATTAAACTACTTTAATGGAAGTCGTTTTTTTCAAATGCAAAATTAATTTGTTAACCGTAAATGATCTTTTTGGTTAAAATGAAACTTTTATCTTTTAATTTCATATTTTCGAGTTGGAAATTCAATAATTAGTAAAAAATTCATCTGTTCGGTAAAATTTTTCTCTATTATGAACTAGTTTTATTCTGAAAAATTGGAACTATTCCGTTTTAGGTTGAAAGCTTATATTTCTTAGTTTAAGATATAACTTTTTTTTCAATTGATGTAATTTGTTGAAAAATTGCTACATATTAAGACCATTTTTTTCATCATTGAAATTTGATTTTTGCATGCTATTTTTATACAATATCTGGTAGAATCAGGGAATATTTTTAAACACCCAACTCAAAATAAAATTTTACTTTTATATTTTTATACTTTCTTGGGTTACCCTTAATGAAAGAAAAATATTTTAGCAGGCTTGGCAATTTTTTTGTTTTTGAAATAATTTTTATATCCTATTGTTAAAGCTTACTCAGGTTCTAAAATCAAAATTCCTCATTATTGTACTGTCGATTGGATTAGGTATCAATTAATTCTCTTTCTCTGTATATATGATTCCATTGATCCATTTTACTGTAGATATCAGTTTTCTACTTATTGAATTTTTATAGAAGAAATAAACATGCGCAGTTGTAATTTTTTATAATTATTTAATTATTGCATATTAAGTTTGTTTAAAATAGTTAAAATAATATAATTAATTAACTCAAGAATTAATTGAATAACGAAAAATTTAAACTAAATTCAGCCTAAAAAATTTTAGGTTTTTATAGAAAATAATCCGTTGATTTATCTTTTGGTAAACCCTACCTTTAATTTTATTTGATTGATAAAAGAATAAATGTAGACCATCGTTAGAAACATTTTTTCAATTAAAAACTAAAAAATGATTCAGTAACTTGATCGGAGAGGAAAAATGTTCCCAAATATATAATTATCTCTAAAATATATTTGATAAAAGAGTCTCTAGATTCGTAAGTTTATTCCCTATTTTTATCTTTTTTTTGGTACGAAATTTTTGATGATACATCGTTATTTAAACTATTTTTTATTATTTTATACCGTGCAATATTACTCACAATTTTTTCATGGGTTTACCAAAGGCAGGTTTATCGAATCTCATAAAGTAGGGGTTTTGTGGTAAGCTTGTTACTCAGTGGTCCGAATCTAGTTAAAAAATATTTCAGCAATATCGAAAAAATGAAATTATTGTTATATTAATTAGAAGATGTCTTTATCTTTATGGAAATTTATTTAAACAATACAATAAGAGAAACAAAGAAGTGCAATAATGTACAAATTGGAATTCTTTTTAAAAAGTTATAATTATTACTTGCAACGCTTTAGGAAATTTTTCAAATTCTAACAAAAACTAGTAGTTACTTGTATTAAAAAACATCGTAAATCGTAAAAAATTCTACAAATAATGCAAGTAAAAAAGCAAGTTTTTACCAGAATTCAACCATTGTTACAAAATTCTACAATAACAAGTTATTAAATCATTTAAGTTTGCACATTGTTTTTTGTTGTAACTTATTGTGCTTTATTGTAAAAGTCAATTTCCACCAAAGTACTTGAAAAGTTAGGTTTAAAATTAATAAAAAATACCAATTTTAACATTTTTGGCATCAGATTGATTTAAAATAAAAAGGTTAATGAGAAAACATATTTGTACTGAATATTGATATTTTAATATTAATGAGTCAAAAAACATTTTGGTCTGTTAAACAATAACGAAGAAATGTATTTATTCAAGCATTATTTTATTATAAAATATTCCACTTTTAACGTTTTTAATCATTTTAGTTTTTAATTTTCGTTGAATTAGGAAACAGCAAATTTAAATATTAAATATTTTTATCGGGTCTTAAAGCAGGAAACTTTAATTTTCATTATTTTATGAATCGGAAGAACGCTTTTTTATTTTTAATATTTTCATTCAGTTGGATGGAAGGAAATTTCGTTTTTTTATTGATTTGAAGAGGATTTTTTTTTTAAACATTCTCATTGAGATCATTTAAAGAATTTTTTAATATTAATATTTTTAGTGAGTTGGAAGGACGACATTTTCTCCAAATTGGAAGAGGCCACTTATTAAAATATTTGTATTGAGTGGAAGGGGGAATTTTTTTAACCTTTTTTCAGAATTAAAGGAGGGCAATTTTCAATTTTAAAAATTTTTATTGAGTTGGCAGTAAGAAAATTTTTCTTTTTAATTTTTTCTGATTTTTGGAATCTTTTGCAAAACCTGCTTTATATAATACATTGGTATTTTTCTTTTGAAAAAATAAAAACACAACAATTTAAAAATTTCTTTAAAACACTTATAAAAAATTAATTTTAGGATAAACAATAAAAGAAAAAATGTATTATGTTGAAAGAATTATGAGTCGATCAAAGAATGTTAAAATTAAAATATGTTAAATTAATTTTGTTTAATTAAAAAACTAAAAATGTGTATAATTAAAAAAATTTTTTAATTGTAACTTTTCGAGATAGCAAAAGAAAAGAGAAAGCTGTGTCAAACCTCACCCCTTTTCCAGCTTGAAAAATTGTTAATAATTGCTTTTATTTTGACGATTTGACAACTATTTTTTTGAATTAATCCTAAAATCTAATTTCGCAATTATTTTCAAATTTATATTCATAATGAACATTTTAAAATACGGCAGTATATGTGGTTTTAACAGAAATAGAATAAGTTGTGAACGCGATTTTTAAGTTTTATGGGGAATATATAAAACTTTTTGGGTCTCCCCCCAATGAGCGTTTGGACTAAAAAGAAAATTTTTCAAAACGCATGAAAAGATTTACATAAAAAATTAAAAAAGTTCTGATATTATATAAATATTCTTAATTTATTTAATATAGTATAATTTTAATCTTAATT
>JAAAKG020141643.1:0-11808 GCA_010014905.2 Druon quercuslanigerum | reverse complement strand
GACGTTTCATTTTCACTGGCTAGCCCCCAGCGCCCAGCACCAGCAACCCGGCATAGGGAACTTCGTTCCAAAAATCAAGAAATAGTCATTCTTAGTTGACTCGAAGTACAAATTGACTGTAGAAAAAAATATAAACTTTTAATTTTTTATCCAAATGGTTTAAATAATTAATATCATTGTAAATTTTTAAAGAAACGAAGAAAAAACATCATGGAATATTTACTCTTAGTTGACATCTAAAACAAATTGACTTGTAGGAAAAAAGACAAAAATTCAGTTTTTAATCGAAATTGTTCAAATAAGTAATTAATATCCTTGTCAATTTGGCAGGCAACAAAGAAAAAAGTCACTGAGTGGTAATTTTTAGTTGACTCCGTAAACAAATTGGTTCGTAGAGATAAGGCCACAATCTGCACTCTTTATCGAAATTGTTTAAATAATTAATAGTTCTCGTAAATTTCCAAAGACACAAGGAAAAAATCATGAAATAGTCATTCATAGTTGACTCAAGGGAAAAATTTGCACGTATAGAAAAAGCCAAACTTTTCTTTTTTATTCGAAAATTGTGTAAATAATGAATAGTGCTTGTAACCTTAGAAAGAAACAAAGAAAAAGTCAATGAATAGTCATTCTTAATTGACTCCGAAAACAAATTGACTAGTAGAAAAAAAGATAAACTTTTAATTTTTAATCAAAATTGTTTAAATAATTAATATCATTGTAAATTTTACAAGCAACATAGAAAAAAGTCATTGAATAGTCACTCTTAGTCTACTCCGTAAAAAACTTGGTTCGTAGACATACGGCGACAATCATAATATTATAATTGAAATTGTTTAAATAATTATTAGTACTTGTAAATTTACAAAAAGAAACGAAGAATAAAATCATTGAATTGTCATTCTTACTTCACTCGGGAAAAAAATTTACACGTGTAGAAAGAAACAAACAGTTATTTTTTAATGTAAATTGTGTAAATAATTAATAGTACTGGTAAATTCAGAAAGAACCACAGAAATAAATCATTGAATAGTCATTCTTAGTTGACTCGGTAAAAAAATGTGCACATATACCAAAAGCCAAACTGTTATTCTTTAATAGAAATTGTGTAAATAATTAATAGTACTTGTAAATTTATAAAGAATCAAAGAAAAATGTCATTGAATAGTTATTCTTAGTTGGCTCCGGAAACAAATTGACTTGTAGAAAAAAATACAAAATATTAATTTTTAATCAAAATTATTTAAAAAAATAATACCTTTGTCAATTTATCAAGCAACAAAGATAATATTCATAAAATATTTATTCTTAGTTGACTCCGTAAACAAATTGGCTCGTAGTGTAAAGGCGGGAATCTTAAGTTTTAATCGAAATGGGTTAAATAATTAATAGTTCGTGTATATTTAAAAAACAACACAGAAAAAAAAGGCATAGAAGAGTCATTCTTATTTGACCACGTAAACAAATTGCCTCGAATAAAAACTCAAAAATCCTAATTTTTAACCGAAACTGTTTAAATAATTAATATTCTTATCAATTTGGCAAGCATCAAAGAAAAAAATCATTGAGTGGTCAATTTTAGTTGACTCCGGATACAAATTACCTTGTAGAAAAAAGACAAACATGCAATTTTTAATAGAAAATTGATATCCGCCGACGGCCGTATAGGACGACGGACGAAAGAAACCTAAATATTTTCGCTCCTGTTAGCTTTCCATTTTGTATTCTTTTACGAGTATCCTTTCCTCTGCCGTTACGACGACCTTTGCTCATCACGCACGTTTCACGGATCCATTAGAATATATATTTTACTCCGATAATATAGATTTTCCACATTATATAACAGGTTCTGTTTCACATTTAGAGAATGTTATTGACCTCATATAGGATCATGTTTCTTTTTTTTCTCGATTATAAATAAAATAATTAATATCATCCAGATACATTATTATTGTCTTTTAAAGATAGATTATCAAATTCCGAACATTTTTGTTTTACCTATATTATTTTTACATATTACATATTAATATTCTTTTCTTTGGAAGAATGCAGACTCCGTTCCGACATATTCAGTAGGTAGTCACGATAAATTGTTAGGATTAAGACTTGTGTAAAATAGGAATTAAGGAATAAGTGTAACGCTGGGAAGCGGTGAGACAAAGCAGACACGCCAGAACACTGAGGAATGACTATATTGGACCGCGCTCCCCGAATTTTCCGGAGTAGGGAGGAAAAACTCGGACCAGGCCTCCCACTCCCGTTCACTGTGCTTCAAAGGACGCGTTCTGGCCACCACAGGCAGTCTTAACCGAGCTTCGATCTACTATAGACGTGACCAGCCGCCTACTCAGCCGAATCTCCAGCAAACTCAGCAAGAACGCCAGTGTGCCAGCCTGCTTGAACGGGAGTCAAGCCAACCAGTCTGCTTGCCAGGGATGCAAGCCTGTCAGTCGACAAGCGGCTTGACTGACATCGATCCAAAGCCTGTCTGCTTTGTTTTCATCTGGCTCTCCCAGCCTAGGGAGAAAAAAAAGAAATAAAGGAAAGAAGGAAGTAGTAAAAGGAAAAAATTAGACTTCGTCATTTATTTTGGTTCACAAACATGAATAATGTTCACTATTTTCAGAGCGATTGATTGTTGCCACTGTCCTTTTTAGGAAATAAAAAGAAAGGAATAATTTCAATATTTTTGTTCTCTTCTAGCGCTCCAGCAGATCTTGATCTACCGAATGAGAGGCATTGGGGAGCGAGGAGCAATACAAGTGTTCTGGGTACTTAGGTCTATTCAAATCGAGAAACCACGGCGCCACGGCAGAACGCTGGCTATCCAGGATCGAGCCACTGTGCTGAGCCTAGAGACAGACACGTACATGTTTGTCAACGTGCATCACATACCCGACGGTCACGTTCCATCGACACGCGAACACCTGGAGGACATTGACGTAAAGAAGGAGGATCCGGCGATAGCGGCTTTTTTGGGCCAGACGGGATTTCTACAGGGGCTTGGTGCGGAAGGCCGCTGAAGGAGTGCAGCAGCGGAGTACGGAGGGCGGGTGCCCCATCGAAGAATTCTACGGAAATCAGAAGGCCTGCTTAGCTTATCCAAGGAGTGTGGAAAGTCGGCCTGTGGTCCGGCGAGATATGAGGGAGAGAAATTTCATGTTAAATAAATTTATGTCTTTCCTTTCCAGTCCACAATAATCAATCCTGTTCCCATCCTATAAATGTATGTCTTTCCTTTCCAGTCGACAATAATTAATCCTGTTCCCACCCTATAAATGTATGTCCTTCCTATTCTCTGCCTGCACAGCAATTCTTTCTCCGCCGTATGATTCTCCCGCTCTATTCCCTATTTGCTTTTCCCTTCACACGACCGTTCTTCCCTTCCTCACCTGGCCATGGACGGGCTCCAGGTGTGAAAGGCCCTGATGAGTGGCAACATCAAGAGGATTCAGCTCACACCTCCCACCAGCCAAAGGAGCCAACCACAAGGGATGAAAGCACTAGACGCCTGGCTGCTGAAGACTCAGGGATACGTGTATTTGGCACTCCCTTCTCACGCCGTCGGCTCTGCACCATCTCCACAACGCAGGGTCTAGAACTCTATCGACAATCCTCGCCCGCTTCCTTTCAATCCTTATCCCCCCCTTGAACGATTCTCTTCCCCCAAGTCAGATCGTTTCAATTGGCACTTGAAAGAGGGGCCCTCTGCATTCTGGCTGATGTCAGAATCTAATTCACTAAGACATGTCTCAACGTTTCGCCGCTAGGGCTAGCCAGCGAAACTCGACAGCTCAGTCTTCCGCTGCGTCACGAGCAGCTACCAACATCATCGGACGTCGCAGTAAAATCCCTTTACAAGTGACGCCCACTACCACTCGAGGCAACACACAATTTGCACGAAGGCCTTCAGTCATCCGCACCACAATCAGCGACACCACCGAAACTGCGACAAAGCATCGACATACCGAACAACCGCCTACTACTTTAGGATTCGACAGTACCGTTTCTGCATCAACAACGACATTTTCGGCCTACGTGACAGCATCTACCTCCGACGAAATTGTCAACGAGGCGGGAGTCTCCCCACTATCTCGCCACATCCAACAACCTCCACCTGAATCACTAATTGACAAGATCACATCGGAACCACAGGGCACCAAAACGGAACGAAATTGTCCAACCAACAACCTCTTCGGCAACCTACGAGCCTTCAACCTTTCCACTTCTGAGAGTGGGCCAAAACACCCAGTGGCGCTCAACTTAACCTCAAGACCGACTACGACAATAAACATGGATTCTGGACTAAACAACGTGCCACCATCAGACGAAGATAGGCAAAATTTACCAACGATTCAAGAACATCAACATCCCCCTTTACGCCAGCACAGGCAACACCAACCATCGGGAGACACGCGCTTATCATTCCACTACCGATGGTGACAAACCTACAACCCTCAACCATAATATCGGCACCAGACCTACTAAGCCTCATCCGTGCTTTCCAGTCACAAACACCGCCTATACCAAACTACTCAGGGAAAGACCGCGAGGACCCAAGGAAGTTTCTCGCAGATTGCGAACGATATTGCATCCAGGCCCACGCTGATCGAATTCAATGGACATGAATGGTCGACAGGGTCCTCAAAGGGGAAGCACATGCTTGGTGGACAAACTTCAAGGGTCTTTCTTTCTCCTGGGCCGCATTCCAGGAACAGTTTTTGCCAGGTTTGACAGTGTAACCAAGCGGATGCAGTTACACACCGCTCTCTACTCGAGAAAACAAGCACGGAAGGAAAGTGTGGCAGTCTTTCTGCAAGAGCAATATTTTCAGGCGCAGAGAATCTGCCCGGAAATGAGCAATGAACAGCTCACGATATTATTACTGGAACTAGTCAGACCAACAGTAGCGTTGACCACTTATACTTTTTTAGTTAACGTCCTACTTTTAGATGGCATCACTATAGAGTCAGAAGTGGGGGTATAATCTTGTTTAAATATTTTCGCGCCCGCTATTTTTTGAGATTATGCGGTTTTGTGATGTTATGTTATCGCCGTCCACAAAAAACAAAAGTCTCAAGTTGTCTCAATTCGTGTAGTGAAAATCTGTGAAAATCAGCGAAATTAAAATGAGCAGTTCGAAAGTGAATAAAAGTGAGTGTGCTGTGCCGGGTTGTTCGTCCAAAAGGTGGAACAAAAAAGAAATCCCAATCCACTTATTTCCAAAGACAAACATTGGAAGAGAGTGAATAGCCCTGATCGGCAACAAGGACCTGGAGGAAATGGCTTACAACGAAATAACCTCCAATCATTTATTCATTTGCCGATTGCATTTTTCGGAGGATCAAATGAATAAATATCAAGATGGAAATATGAGATTGAAGTCAGATGCAATCCCAACTTTACATTTGCCATGTTTAAATGTTAATGTCGAGGAGATGGAGAGTAGCGCTGAGAATGATGCTGACGATCCTAATAAGTTTGATTTATCCAAGGTGGAAAGAGATTCTTCGTCAACGAAAGTTGCTCCAATGTTTTCCTCGCCGTCTCGGCATTTGTGGAAATTAAAATATTCTTTTATATAGTATGAAATCAAATTTTTGATTTCAAAATAAAATATTTGTTGGTGATGAGTAGAAGATAAATACTTTTAATACAAAAAAGTATGTTGTCTTAAATTAAGTTTTTTGTTGAAAATGTATAATTTCTGAAAACTGCAACTATTATGGTACAAAAATGTACTATTATATTACAAATGTAACTATTTGTTTGAAAATTGAAGTGTTGGGTAGAAAAGTAGCGTTTTGTTTAAAAATCGTTTTTTTTCTTAAAAATTCATGTTTTTTTTTAAATTCGTCTCCTCGGTAAATAATAAATGTCATTGTTACAACTTTTCTTTTATTTTCCTGAAAATGTTTATGCTTCCTTCAAAATTGATATTTCCTAATAAATTCGTGTTTTTCCTTCCTCGTAGAGGAAGCTTTATAATGGTAATATTTTAGAAATAATAATTTAAAGATAATAATTAAAACTTGATGCATGAATAAAAATAAGGTTTTTATCATGAATTGTGAAAGAAAATAATTATGACAATTTATTGAACAAAAACCTCATAAAAGTGGAAAGGAATGGGTGCAAACAGTCCGGATGGAATTCGCAGCTACTTTTATAGAAAATTAATGTTCTTTTAATAAAATTAAACTTTTGTTCTCGAAAATTGTATTATTTGGTTAAAAATTCATAATTATTTCTTGAAAATTTAAACATTTCCTGGAAATGTGAACTACTTTGTTAAGAATTAAATTTTTTTGTAACATACCTCTCCTCGGCTGAAAATTGATCATTTCTAGCTTCAAAATACAAGAATTTCGTACATAATTTTTGTACACCCTTTTTTTTTAAATTTACATTTGTGTTAAAAGTGAAACTATGGAGGTAGAACATTGTACAATTATATTTCAAATTTACGTATTTGTTTGAAAATTTAAGTGTTTGATAGAAAATTACAATTTTTCTTCGAATATCATTTTTTTTGTTAAACATTTTTTTCTAAATTCGTCTCCTCAGTTAATAATAAATGTTCCTACTCCAAAATTTTTTATTACTTTTCTCAAAATGTTCATACTTCCTTCAAAATTGATATTTCCTAATAAATTTGTGTTTTTCCTTCCTCATAGAGGAAGCTTTATAATGGTAATATTTTAGAAATAATAATTTAAAGATAATAATTACAACTTGATGCAAGAATCAAAATAAGGTTTTTATCATGAATTGTGAAAGAAAATAATTATGACAATTTATTGTACGAAAACATCATAAAAGTAGAAAGGAATGGGTGCAAACAGTCCGGATGGAATTCGCAGCTACTTTTATAGAAAATTAATGTTCTTGTTATAAAATTTAATTTTTGTTGTCGAAAATTGTATTCTTTGGTTAAAAATTCATAATTATTTCTTGAAAATTGAAACACTTGCTGGAAATGTGAGCTACTTTCTTAAGAATTACATTTTTTTGTAAAATTCATCTACTTGGCTGAACATTGATCCTTAATAATCTTAAAATGCAACTATTTCATAAATAATTGTTTTCAAATTGTTTTTTGAAAAATATTTTTTTACCTTACAATTCAATAATTTCATGTTTTGTTCATTGATTTTTTTAAACAATTTAAGTATTTGCTTCAAAATTTGTCGTTTGTATGAAAGAAAGGTTGCTTTTGAAAATCCAGGGTCGTGTTGGCACGTAGCTTTTTTGGTACTTTTCTCCAACTGTTTAAAATACTGTGTAACTTTAGAAACTGGCGATCGTAAAAAGAAATGTTACAAACTTTGAAACCTCTAAACAGGAAGTGGCAGATTTAGAACTTCATGTTACACAACCTATGGGAACTTGAACACCGAAGAAAGGTACGAAGGCGCAATCTTCAGAAAACGAAGATCTACAAGAAACTCTCACAAAGGAATTTCCTTGATCTGGTTCTTCCAAACAAGAAGACACATGCTTTCCTCTCACTCCGAAAAGCTACGTGCCAACACGACCCTCTGCTCGTACTATATGGAATAGAAGTGACACTGACACATTCTCGCCACAAAAGAAGATGCTCTTCGATGGCCTGACTTCAGAAAGAAAAGAGAGTCTTCACAGTAAAAGAAAATTGAAAAGGTATTCTCTCGTTAAAAGATATTTGAATACTGCGAACTTCGAAACGAAGTGCATAAAGTAAAATCTTTAACAGGAAAAGTAAATGTAAAAAATTGCATTAGATGTTCATTGTAAATAAGAACTTGCATACAAAAAAATTATAATTCAATACTTTCAGAAATAACTATAATACCCAATTTATAATAAAACGTCATTTTTGTACATGACATATTCACGTTTTATAGTAAGAAATTATTTTTTTTTTTCCATTGTAATTATGCATGACTATTTCAACTTATTTTGTGAATAATTTTTGAAATCATTTTACTAATTATTTAACGGGAAAACGTTAACCTTCTTGGAGTAGAATTTTTTTTAAGGTGATACTTAAGAATTAATTGCACGTACCACTTTTACAACTCATTTACATTTTATATTTAGAACTTATGGTGTTTTTTTTCATTTTATTTGTACGTAATTCTATTACCTTATTTCCAAAAAGAATTTCAAATACGTGTAGCAATTACGTTTTGTGGAGTAGAATTTTGTATTTTAGGTGATATTCAACATTTTATTTTGCATAACATTTTTATATCACATCTGTAAGTTTTATAGTAAGCAATTGGAACATGTGTTTTCCATTTAAAATGTACGTCATTCTTTTAACTTAGTTTTCAAATAACGTATACAATAAGTTAAGTCATTATTTAAAAGATGAATGTTCACTTTTTCACAGGAAAAGTTTCCTGGTATAAAATAATTCTAATGCAACCTGTTGTTGTATAACGTAGTTCTTTTCGATTGTAATTAGGTGTCAAGACAGAATTAAGCGCGTCGAGAGTATGTTGAAGACAGGTCATTACGAAAGATTAAGTGAAAATTTGTCGATGGCAGAACGTCTTTTTGTAGACATGGTAATAAAAAATCATGATAAACATCCAAAGGGGCGAAGATTTTCAGCGGAAGAGAAGATAATCGCTTTGCCAATTTGCAAAAAATCTGCAAAATATTATCGTTACCTACAGACTCTAATACCTCTACCAGCTAGATCTACCTTAAAGACTGTCTTGAAAAAAATTATCATGGACACTGGGGTAACGGAGAGTACGAGGCAGCGGCTGAAGGAAGCAGCTTCCCTGGTCAAAAATGAGAAAGATCTACTCGTGATTTTGCTTTGGGATTAATTGATGCTGAATCTGGGACTCCTCTATGACAGGGAGGCTGATAAAATCGTTGGCTTTGAAGATTGGGGCACAACAAGAACAGAAAAATATGCAGACCATGCTCTCGTATTCATGATACGGAGCATAGAAAGTGGCAATATTCTCCCGGTTTGCTTTAACTTCTGTGATGCTGTAACAAGGAGTGATCAGTTTGCAGTATTGCATCAAAGAAGTCGTTCAAGCTCTCTAAGAATCCGGCTTTAATGTCGTTGCATCCGTTTGCGATGGAGCTTCAACAAACGATGCAGCTATCAAGCAGATGGTTGCAGATACAATAAAGATCCGCGGCGAGGATTACGTCGTAGCGAGTAATGATTTTTCATATTTTTCTACAAACCTTAAAATTTTCGTTTATGTGGAAATTAAAATATTCTTTTATATTTTCAGATGGCACGTATGTGGTACATGGAGTCGAATATATTCCTCTATTCGATCCGCCCCACCTTCTTAAATGTATCAGAAATAATCTCCTTGATAAAGATCTGGAATTTGGATGGACTCCAGGAAAAACAGACAATCTGAAGTTTTCAAATTGGGAGAATCTTGTTACGGCATATGAAATTAATGTCCACGGCATTAGGAAAATTCGGGGACTTGCGAAGCTCACCGACCAGCATGTTTATCCTGATTTAATCAAGCGATAAACTTGTAAACTGGCAAATGAAGTGTTCAGTGCTGATGTTGCATCAAAAATACAATCACTGGCAGGTTGTTCTGGTAATATTTTTCTAAATACTTATTTTCCATGAAAGTGAAAAATAGAAAGTCAATTCCTCATTTCAAGTAAAAACATCAGTGTGTCTAGCGTCTTGGGAACCTTATTTTTTGCCTAAAAACAAAAATGAAGTGTTTTCCTTTAAATAACTTTATATTCAGAAAGGAAATCTTATTATTGAAGAAATTTTGTAATATTAAAACTTCCAAAGTCTATTGAAGCAATATTTCATTTTCAGTAATGTTGAATTGAAAGCTTTTTAAATTTTTAAAGAAAATACATTACACGATTTTAAATTAAAAACGTTACAAAGAAAGAAACTGAACATTACCAAATATTGTTAAATAGGACAATATTTGAAATGGATTAAAAAGGAATTCAAATTGTAACATTTATACAGAAAATCTTTTGAAATTTAAAGTATTACAAATTTTTT
The DNA here is from genome assembly GCA_010014905.2 of Druon quercuslanigerum. Lineage (NCBI taxonomy): Eukaryota > Metazoa > Arthropoda > Insecta > Hymenoptera > Cynipidae > Druon > Druon quercuslanigerum. Next base: position 1,793 of record JAAAKG020141643.1, on the reverse strand, counting down.
AATTTTTAAAATAAAGTTGTAAAATTTTTAATAAGTTTAACAATTAAAAAAAGGTTCATTGAAAAATTAATTTCTTTCTTCAGTCCTGTAAAACCGGGAAAAATCCTTGAATTTTCTTTAAACAAACGCTAGAAACCCTTAAACATGAAGATCAATTTCATACAAAAATTATATTTTTATTTCTGCTTGGAGAACTTCGTTGCCTGCACCAAGGGACATTCTGCAAGTACCAGTAGAGGCTAGAGACACCGGAGAATTGTTTGGTTACTTGAACATCCTAACCGATGCTTTCAATGGAAAAGTTGGACATGATGAACGGAGCGAACATCGCACTTTATGGACGGCTTCGAGTTTCCATATGCAATTTTTCTCGGATGCTAGGAAAAAAGTCGCACAATGGCGATTTGTGAATCGAGTCAACAAGGAACCTACTTCAAAACAACCTTCTTCTTTGATTAACCTTCGTCGCACCCTAAAAGGATTTCAGCAATTATGGGCGAAGCTTCAAAAACTAGGTTTTATGCATCTGAAAACGTAAAATTGTAAATAGCTTGATACGCGATAATGGAGGTCAGAGCAATAAGCCAACGTGCTATCAGTTTATAGGACACTTTAAAGCATTGGTCATTAATAACTTGACCCATTACCACGCAGTAGGTGCGAACTGTGAAGATGACAGAGGTGCTTTCCTTTTAGCATGGCAAAACTATTTGCAATTTGTGGATGAACCTGAACAATCAGGCGAGCTTCGACCCTAGCCTGAAGAAGCACCACATAACCCATCTAGTGATTCAAAAATCGTTGGTTCGAAAAACCCCATTCCTGAAAAAGGAAACGTTTTGGCAACCACTGCCTCAATGCTAAAGTCATTAAAAAAGAAGTGTGAATTTCTTCACTCTTGTCCAGTTTGCTCCTCACTTCTGAGTAGTGATAATTCGTCAAGTTGTCAACGCACCAAAAGTGTTTCGCCTATTCAGGAAATTCATCGCGAAGTCAATGGAATTCTCAATAGAATCATGGACTCCATTTATGCTAAGCAAGGCGTTCAGAAGTATGCAACAATGTTTCTTAGTAGAGAAATCCGGTTCGACGTTGTAGAATGTCGCATTCACAAAGATGCACTAATTGTGAATTTTCATAAATGCAGCATAGAATAGCATATACTCTCTACGAAATCTTTTTTGAATCGCATTTTACGAGGTAATTAAGGTTAGACGAGACGGCGGAGAATTTGTTGAAACCAACAGCAAACGGGTGCAATATGTTTGTTCAAGCAGCCGTCGCGAAGCGTCAGAAGTCCTTGCACAAAAAGAACATGACTGTCAATAAACTTAAGAATAATGCGTAAATCCTTTGAAATAACCGTACAATTCAAAGGAGAACCTTTGTTTGTAATTTAAATACCCTTTAAATTTACTTTTAAATTTTGTAGAAATTGTTCATTTAAGTTTTTGGCTTTAGGGTCAGGAGAATTAAAACTAATTAAGTTGTTTGAAACGTTTCGGCACACAATGGTGGCCCTCATCAGTGAGTTTCATTAAATCTTATAGGAATTTGTACCAATTATTTGGCATAATTACGTGTTTTCGGTTTTCTTTCCTAGCCAAGAGAAAATTACAAGATTTGAACGTCGATGTTTATTAATAAGTGACTCAGTTTTTAGTAAACATCGACGTTTAAATCTTGTAATTCTCTCTTGAGTAGGAAAGAAAACCAAAAACACGTAATTATGCCAAATAATTGGTACAAATTCCTATAAGATTTAATAAAACTCACTGATGAGGGCCACCATT
>JAAAKG020141642.1:0-11809 GCA_010014905.2 Druon quercuslanigerum | reverse complement strand
GTGACACTGACAAAAAACTGGAACTGGCTAGGCTGCGGATTGCGATAAAAATGTAATTCTTAGTTTTATTGCTGGTTTAACTTTCAACCAAATAGTTGAATTTACAAAATTAATTTTTATCAAAAAAATTGAATCTTTTACCAAATATTTAAATTTTCAACTCATAATGTATAAAATTTCAAATAAAAAAAAATTCTAAAAAAAAACCAGGTGAATCTTTTTAAGAAAAAAAAAAGTATTTCCACAAAATAGTTTTATTTTCAACTAAAAATATGACTTTTACAAAAGGAAAAGAATTTTCGATATAAAAAAACGAATTAAAAAAAATGGTTGAATTTTAAGCCCAAAATATAATTATTTACAAAATATTTGAAATTTCAACTCGAAAATATAATCTTTCAAAAAAAAAAACTTAATTTTCTACCAAAAAGATAAATTTTTAAATAATTACCAAATATTTCAATTTTAGACTTAAAAAGTATAATTTTTCAAACAATAATAGAAAAGTTGATTTTTCAAATAAAAAATTAATTTTAAACAAAAAAAAAAATTTTTTTACACGAAAGTTAAATTTTAAACAAAACAGCGAATCTTAAAAAAAAAATTAAAGAAATTAGTGGCCCTTTCAACCACTCAATTAAATTTTCAACCCCTAAAGAAAATATAATTTAAAAAAATTAATTAATTTTATGCGGCTGCGGATTGCGATAAAAACTTAATCTTCAGTTTAAAAAAAATTACCCCCGGAATATGGAATTTCTGAATAAGAGTAAAAAAGATTTAATCTAAAAAAGTGAACCATTCAGAAAAAATTGTCCAAGAATTTTGAAGTAAAAATATTTCATCTCTTTTAAAAATCAATTTTCATTAGTGAATAAAAATCGATTTGTCAATTTTCCACAAAAAAAATCTTAATATCAGATAAAGAATTGCTTAGAATTGTTTGGAATGAATTTCCAATTCTCAGAAACAAAGAAAAAAAAAGTTCAGTTGTAAAATCTGCATGCAACAATTTGCTGGCATTAAAATACTCACAGCCAGGGTCAGTGCACTTCCTGACGACCGATTCAAAAAATTCCGGGCCATCAGTTTCGAAGCAGCACATAAAAAGTGACATGATCACGTGACGAAACTACTTTTCTACCGAGAAAACTTTTTACCCCCTCCCCAACTTTCAAAAATTTTCTTCACAATCTACTCACTAGGAAATCCTTTCGCATTTAGGGGGTCGAACTCCTGCAGACGCCTGGCATCGCGACGCCTGTTCTACTGACCCGCATTGCACGAGGCTACCCTGGGTAGCGTAAGACTCGTCACGGTGGCGCCAAGGGCGCCTGTGCAGAATCAGGGATGGAGGAGAGTTGGTGAATCTGCGACCACGTGATTGATATGGGGAGAGGCGATCTATACATTTCTGCACGAGCGAAAACTGAAAGTGATATCAGATAGTCGTGACATATTCTGGGAGCCCGCGAATATAGTTTTTAAAGGAGAAAGTTGATTTTTTAAACAAAAAGTTCAATTTCTATAAAAATAATTTATTTTTTGACCGAATAGTTGAGTTTAAAACAAAAATATAAAGGGGGAGGGTCTCTAAGGCCGGTTTTTGGCCTAATATAGATTTGACCTCCATCACATCAGGTTTAAGGTCATTTGAAGGTCAAAATGCTAAAAATCCGATAGAAAAATCCAGAAAAATACATAGGTTTTTGGCGTCGCTTATTTTGAATCGGGGATCCGTTGACCTCCACCATACCAGATTCAAGGCTATTTGAAGGTTAAACTGCAAAAAATCTGATGAAAAAGTCCAAAAAAATAAACACATAGGCTTTTGTGTCGCTGATTTCGAATCTGAGGTCCGTTGACTTCCATCAGATCCGATTCAAGGGCATTTGAGTGTCCAACTGCAAAAAATCCAGTAGAAAAATACAGAGAAATACCTACATGGGTTTTTGGGGTCGCTCCTTTTGAATCGGGGATCCGTTGACCTCCATCATATCAAATTCAAGGTTATTTGAAGGCTAAACTGAAAAAATTTGATGAAAAATCCAGAAAAATACATACATAAGTTTTTGGGTCGCTGATTTCGAATCTAAGGCCCGCTTAACTCCATCACATCCGATTCAAGGTCATTTGAATGTCAAACTGCAAAAAATCCGATAGAAAAATTCAGAAAAATACATACATAGGTTTTTGGAGTCGCTGATTTCGAGTGCGAGGTCTGCTGACCTCTATAGTATCAGATTCAAGGCGATTTGAAGGTCAAACTGCTAAAAATCCGATAGAAAAATCCAGAAAAATACATGCTTAGATTTTTGGCGTGGCTGATTTTGAATCGGGGATCCGCTGATCTCCATCATACCAGACTTAAGGTCATTAAATGTTCAAGTTAAAAAATATGATAAGAAAAATCCAGAATAATACACATATAAACCTCCGATTTGGATTTAGTGTTCATATAATCTTGTATGTGTATTTTTCTGGATTTTTCTTATGACATTTTTTAGTTTGATCTTTTAATCACCTTGAATCTGATGTGATGGAGTTTAACGGACCTTGAAATCGAAATTAGTGACCCCAAAAACCTATGTATGTATTTTCTGGATTTTTCAATTTGATTTTTTCCAGTTTGACCTTCAAATGACCTTGAATCTGATACAATAGACTTCAGCGGACCTCGGATTCGAAATCAGCGACCACAGAAACCAATGCATGTATTTTTCTGGATTTTTTGCAGTTTGACCTTAAAATGACCTATACATTTCGGCACGAGCGAAAACTGAAAGTGATACCAGGTAGTCGTGACAAATTCGGGGAGCGCCTACGTGTTATGTGACACTCTAAAGGCTGGGGATGGGAGTTCAATTTTCAACCCGTAAATATAGTTTTTAAAGGAGAAATTTGATTTTTTAAACAAAAAGTTCAATTTCCATGAAAATAATTTATTTTTGACCGAATAGTTGAGTTTAAACCAAAAATATAAAGGGTGAGGGTCTCTTAGGCCGGTTTTCTGGTCCAATTTAGATTTGACCTCCATCACATCCAATTCAAGGTCATTTGAAGGTCAAATTTAAAAAAATCCGTTACAAAAATTCAGAAAAATACATACATAGGTTTTTGGGGTCGCTGATTTCGAATCCGAGCTCCGCTGACCTCCACCACTTCCGGTTCAAGGTCATTAAAAGGTCAAATTAATAAATATGATAAGAAATATCCAGAATAATACACATATAAACCCCCGATTCGGATTTTGTGTTCCCATAAACTTATATGTGTATTTTTCCGGATTCTTCTTATCATATTTTTCAGTTTGACCTTTTAATCACCCTGAACCAAATGTGATGAAGCTCAACGGACCTCAGATTCGAAATCAGCGACTCCACAAACCTACGTATGTATTTTTCTGGATTTTAAATTTGGATTTCTTTCAGTTTGACCTTCAATTGATCTTGAATCTGATACAATAGAAGTCAGCAGACCTCGGATTCAAAATCAGCCACCACAAAAACTTATGCATGTATTTTTCTGGATTTTTTGCAGTTTGATCTTGAAATGACCTTGAATCTGATATGGAGGTCAACGGACCTCGGATTCGGAATCAGCGAACCCAAAGGCCTATATATGTATTTTTATGGATTTTTTATTGGAATTTTCCTCAAAAACACTGCATAAAATCAGTGAAGTTTTCATTTCTTTAAGGGGTGCTCGAGGTAAATAGGGGAGATGAGTGTTGTCCGTTTAGGGTGGAATTGACTTCTTATTGTTAGTAGATACTGCAGGAATTTTTTCGTATTCTTTATAATATTTTTCGATTAAACAGTTAATTTTTCTACCACATTGTTCGGAACTACGACAATTTTCGGAAATTTATGGGAATTTTCGGTCATTTATCGTAATTTTACAGGCCAGTATGGTAACTTTACCATAAATTAGCCAACATTCGATTTTAAACATTCTTATGAATTTCTGGAAATTAATGACTTTTTTGGGGTAATTTATGATAATATTACAGGTAATTTATGGTAACTTACCATAAATGACCTAAAATTCCACTTACAATTGTCTATAAATTTCCAGAAATTTTCGGTTATTTATTGTAATTTTACGTGAAAATAATGGCAAGTTTACCATAAATTACCCAACAATTAATTTTAATCATTTTTATAAATGTAACTTGCCCTAAATTGCCCAAAATTTAATTAAAAAATACCTCTACATTTACGGAAATTTATGCACATTTTCGGTTAATTTTGGGAATTTTACTGGTAAATGGCAACTTATCATTAATTACTCAAAAATCAATTCACAATTGTCTAACAATTGCCAAGAATTTATGGATTTTTTTCGGTCATTTATGGTAATTTTACAGTTAAATATGGTACAATACTATACATTTCTCGAAAATCCGTTTGAAAATGTCTATAACTTTCAGAAAGTTTATGGAAATTTTTGGTATTTTTTGGTGATTTTACAGGTAAATATGGTAATTTTAACATAAATGACAAAAAATTTAATTTCAAACAATTTTATAAATGTAATTTGCCCTAAATTTTCCAAAATTTAATTTAAAAATGTTAATAAATTTCCGGAAATTTATAAAGTTTTTCGGTCATTCATGGTAATTTTACAGGTAAATATGGTAACTTACCATAAATTACCTAAAATTAAAATTAAAAATGTCTATAAATTCCGGGAGTTTATGGAGATTTTCGGTCATTTATGGCAATTTTACAGGTAAATATGGAAACTTATCATAAATTACTTAAAATTTATTTTACAAACGGCTATAAATTTCAGGAAATTTTCTGTAATTTCTGGTAATTTTACAGGTACAATACTTACTATAAATTACAAAAAATTTGATTTTAAACAGTTTTATAAATTTTCGGCAAGTTTTAAACCTTTTTGGTAATTTATGGTAATATTATAGGTAATTTATGGTAAACACCATACAATGTCCAAAATTGATTTTAAAAATTGTCCATAATTTTCCTGAAATTTATTGGAAATTTTAGGTGTTTTATAGTAATTTTGCAGGTAAATTTGGTAAATTACCATAAATTACCCAAAATTCTATTAAAAAATGTTTATAAATTTCCGGGAATTTCTGGAAATTTTCTGTCATTTATGGTAGTTTAAAATTTTAATATAGTAACTTACCATAACTTTGCCAAAATTCAATTTTAAAGATTTTTACAAATTTCCGGAAATTTTCAGAAATTTCCAAAAAATTTTGAAAATCTATGGTAATTTTATCAATTATATTGTGGTAACTTTCCATAGATAAAACGTTAAATTCTCTGCGAATTTTTGGATTTTGAACCCTAAAAGATGAGTGATCTGCAAAACAGTTGAATTTTCTATCCAAAAATATGATTTTTGAATAAAGGTAATTTCTTATGAGAAAGTTAAATTTCAATAAAAATAGTTTAATTTGTACCCAAATAATCAATTTTTCAAACAAACATATGAATTTACAAAAAAAAGTTCATGTTCAATTAAAAAGTTGAATTTCCATTTTCGGTTAAAAATGTATTTTTTTAGTAAAAAAATTCAACTGTTTTTTTTTGAAAATCCCTTTTTCTTCTTTTTTAAAACTAAACTATTTTATTAAAAAATTTGTTTATTTGTGTAGAAAGCTATTCTTGTTTGTTGAATTTATCTATTTGATTTAGGATTCAACTATTTTGTTCAAATTTTGGTTTTCTTAGTTGAATTTAACTGGTATCCATTACTTACAATCTTTATTCCCCTAGCACCCTCAAGCTCCTTCATCGATTCTTCTCCTAATCCATCCTCCCCTAAAATCATAACCACATTCTCTTATCAGCTTCCTTTATCTTCCATTCCTCTCCTACATCCTTCCCATACATGCTCCCATGTTTTCTGCTCCCATTCACATATTTTACACTTTCTTTTCTCCTTTTTTTCCAATACATCCCCTCTCTTACCTCCTTTCCCAATCTAAATCTTGCTATTCTAATCCACCTTCTCTCTCTCCATCTCTTTTTTGAATACTTTGGTAAACCTTCCTCTTTTATCACCTTATACCATTTATTGTATTTTGATTCCTCAATCATCCCCCATCTTTCTATTAATTGTCTTTCCCTCTCATTTTTTCCAATTCTTCATAGTTTACTCCAGTCCCGTCTTCTTTGTCTCTAGCATTTAATAACTCCCTTCTTTCTTCTTCTCACCTCGTTAATTCTATCGCCCTCCCTTTCCTCTCTTCTACCTCCACTAAACACTTTCTCGACAACGCCCCTCCCTTTCCCTCCCTTAGCTTTGTCTCATATTGCCATGCCCTATTTCCCGCTCTAATACGTAATTTATTCCTTTCCGCTTCTTCTCTCATTATATATACTGGCGTCCTTCAATCCACTCCTAATGTCCACCTTATATATCTTTCTTGTAAAATTTTCTCTCCACTCCTCATAGCAAATCAAAAAAATATGTTTTCCATTCTACCATTTCCATATCTTGGTTTACTTTTTTTTCTTCTTTCTCTATTTACTACCTTCCATACCTCTTCTTCCATCCTAGCCTTCTCTGCCTCTTCCACAAACCATTTATTCTCTTCCTCTTTCTTTTGATCAAACAACTCAGAATACTCTTTCTTTTTTCTCCTATATTCTTCCCCATTACTTTTCTCATTTCTCCACTTTCCTTATTTATTTCTGACCTCCTTCTTTTTCTCTTTACAATCCTCATCCCATCCACTTCTATTTCCCTCTTTACTAACTTTATTTTTGTTTATGCATTCTAATTCTCTTTTTACTTCTCCTATCATTTTTTCATCTCCTCGTTCACATTTCCCTCTCACATTTCGATATTTCTTACCTTTTCTTTAAACTCTTCTTTTCCTTGTCTTGGCCAATCCCCTTTTGCTACACTCTTTACCTTCTTCCCCTTTTTATACATACAACCACTTTTTTCTCTCCCTTTAATGTCACTATTAAGGAAAAGTGATCCAAATCAATATAAACACCTACCTCTAATTTCTTGGCTTTCTCTCTTATCTCACCATCCACTATCACATAATCAATTACCGTTTCCCTTTATCCTCCTGACCATTTGATATTCTCCTTCCTCATCTCCCTTGCTTTTTAGCAACTTCTTCCCCTCCCCACTCAGTACCTTATCTTTTGATTTTCTTCCTCCCTTTTTTCCTTATTCCCTTCCTCCTCTATCTTCTGTTCTCGCATTCAAATCCCCACATATTATAGGTCTAATCTCTTCTTTATTTTTTCCCTCGTTTATTTTAACTCCTCTGCTTTCTCCTGCATATCTCCGTTCACATAAACCCTCACTATCTTCCAATTCTCTCCTCTCATCTTTACCTCTTTTACTATTATTTCTTCTTTTTGTTCTTTCCTCTCTTTCTTATCTTTCCCTGTTATACATTCATTTCTCACTCTCATCGCCATTCCTCGTATTGCTCTGTTCTTTTCATTCTTCCTCTTTGCATTTTGAACTTGCGATTTGTAACCTCTTGGTAATCTTCCCTTTACTCTTTCTCATCCCTTTTCATCTAGTCACGTCTCCATCATTATTACAATATCCCATTGTGGTAAATTTCTCATAAATGCCCTATGCTTTCAATCCAATCCTGCCATATTCAAATAACATATCCTCCATTCTTCGCTACGTTTGTTTTTTTGTCTCTTTTTGCCTCTTACTATTTCTTATTTTCCTATCTCTCGTTCCTTCCTCTCCTAGTTTCTCTGCATCTCATTTTTTACTAAGTCTTCCCTTTTTTCTTTCCTCTTCCGCTATGGTTCTTCACTTATATTGCATCCTCCTTTCTACCCATGTCAAGTCATCCTCTATTCTCTCCGAGCTTCCATATAACATCTTCTTATTTGTCATCACTTCCCTCTCATGTTCCCATTTCTTTAGTTTCACCAATACCTTTCTCTTCCCTCTTCGCTCTTCCCTTCCTACACTTCTCACTTCCTCTATCTCTACCTTAGCACCAATCCTTTTGAGTACTACTTCTACTCCTTCCTGCACCTCCTTTCCCTCTAATCTGATACCCTTTATCACTATCTTTGTTTTTCTTTCTTCCCTCTCTTTCTTTTCTATTCTTTGTTCTATTTTTCTCAGTCTTTCCTTCTCCGTATTCCCACTCTCGCCCCCACCATGATCCCGGTTCGAGTTTTCTATCTTCCTTATCCTACCTTGAATCTCCTCTAATCTTTTATTATTATCTTCCTGCTTCTTTAGTTTTTGCTCCAATGACTGCATCCTCTTTTCTAACTGTTCCTTTAATTTCTTCCCATTTTTTCATTTCTTTCCTAAGTTCAGCCATTTCCCACCTAATTTCATTCCTTAATTCCTCTCTCCTTTTTTCCTGACTTTCTTCATAAATGCCCATTACTTCTATCATGACTTCGCGAATTTCTTTCAGTCTTTCCTCTGTTCTTCGGTTTCATCCCGTTTCCTTCAGCCCCCTTACTATTCTCACCCTTCTCTACAAAACTCTGCTTTTCCAGCGGTGACCTTAGTTTTTTTGATATTTAAGTTGAAACATAAATCGTCCTTATCTTCACTGCTTCCCCTTTTCCCTCTCTTCCTTTCAATAAAAGCCTCAATCGATACTACGCTTTTTGCTTTTAACCTCTCCTTTTCTATAGTTTTCTTGTACTTCCCCTAGCCCTCCTTTCTTTGATCTACTCTTTCTGTGTACTAAATACTTCCTTATTACCAAACGTAGAATTTAACACAACTCCCTCCCCCTTTCCAATTGGTAACGCAGTTTATGGATGACCTCTAACAGAAAGAAAATATTTTCAGATAACCAAACCTTAAACACACTCTAATATCAAGGATAGCTCTAATCTGATACTTCAATTCAGAAAACAGCCAGAAATTTATTTCTGCAATTTCTGTCGTTTCACCAGAAATTTCTGAATGAGCTGCGATGAACAGTTAGGTACCTTGCCCTGGCTTTAAATTGTCTAAAGCACTTTTTAATTTAAGCACACTTTGTTCGATGTGTTCCGTCATCCTGAAATTCGACGCGTACGTGGTTAAAAATTGACCCTACTACGCACAATCAATCAGAAATTGCAGTGTGCCAGATCAGGACTATACAGGGCCTGTCAGATTTTTTTACGAACGTGTTTCACCAGAAATTGCTGAATAATCTGCGACAACTTACAAACTGCGTACAAACAAATAATTCCAGCTGCAGAAAATTCATTCTCATCGAAATCAATAATTAAATTCATGTTTTACATTCAAAATAGTTGGAATATTTTTGCAAATGGTTTGATTTGTAATTTAAATTAATGATCTTTTGAAAATAATGTCACACGTGAGAAGTAAAAAAAAAAGAATTTCTTGTGATGCACTCGTGTGCTCTGAGGAAACGAAGCGACCCCAAGATGACTGTCTCCTGCATTCTACCCGCAAGTAAATATATACGTTGGATTCTTGTTTTCTTTACAGGAATTTGCATCAATTTGATGTTTGGACGTTAAATAAGATTTTTTAATTTAGATTTTAATATAATTTAAAATTCCTCAATTTTAAGTTAAAAATTAATTTTTTAGTTACGGATGCATAATTTTAATTAAAAAATCAAATTTTCGGTTGAAGATTAACTATCTTTATTAAAAATTAAACTTTATGCTTGAAAATTCATGTAGTTAGTAATAAATTCGTATTAATCGGTAGAAAATAAATCTTTTTAATTAAAAAGTCACATTTTTTGTCAAAACTTCTTTGTCTCTTTTTAGCGAATCATAATTTTTAATTAGAAAATTAACCTTCAATTTTTATTGTAAATTTATATTTTTTAGTTGAGAATTCAACAATTTATTATACAGCTAATTTTTTGAAATTCGTCTTTTTTGGTAATAATTCATCTTCTTGGTTAAAAATTTAACAACTTGAATAAAATTTAAACTGATTTGGTTTAAAATTTAACGTTTTTGTTGAAAAATCGTTTGTCTTGTGTTGAAAATTCATTTTTTAAGTGAAAATTTAACTATACGGACAGTAGATCCATAATTTTAGATTAAATTTATAAATTTATAATTCTAGTTGAAGATTCAACTCTGTTGTTAAAAATTAAACTATTTTAATTAAAAAGTTTTTTTAAGGTTTAAAAAAAAAACAATTTTTTAACTGAAAATTTAAATATTCCATTTTTGCCTTCACTATTGTCAATTTAGTTACAAATTCAAATATTTGGTTAAAAATCGATGTATTTAGTTGAAAATTCTATTTTTGGTTGTCAATTTATATATTTTAGTTGAAAATGTATTTTGTTAAAAATTCGTCTTTTTGGTAGAAAATTAATATTATTGTTTAAAAATAAATTATTTGATTAAAACTTCGTTTTCTTTTTTTGTTCAAAAATTTTTTTTACTAAAAATTACGCTTTTCCCTTTTTCATTGTAAATTTACAGTTTTCAGTGGCAAAATAAACTCTTTTCAGGAAAATTCATGTGTTTTGTTAAAAAAAAAATTTTTTTGTAGAAATTTTTTTTTTCTGAAATCCAAGTATTTTGTTGAAAAATCGTTTTTTTTATTAAAACTTTATTTTGAAATTAAAAATTTAACTATACCAGTTAAAGTTTCATAATTTTAGTTGAAAATTAGTTTTTTAGTCAAAAATTAATTTTTTTAACAGAAAATGTAACTATTCCATTTTTAAATGTACATTATTCTAGTTTATTTAACAATTGAACTATTTTTTAGATTTTGATTTTTTTGTAGAAAGTATTTGAAATTTATTTTTTTTATTTAAAAAGTTAAAAAGTTAAAAATTCGTCCTTTTGGTAGAAAATTAATGTCCTTGATTAAAAATAAATTGAATAAATTCAAAAATCCTTTTTACTTAAAATTGCGTTTTTCCGTTTTTTTAATTTTTCAAATTTACAGTTATTAGTAGCAACATTAACTCTTAGAAGGAAAATTCATGCGTTTTGTTAAAAATCAGTTTTTTTTTGTAAAAATTTTGTAGAAATTTTGTGGCAAATTCATTTTTTATTTGAAAATTATTTTTTTGATTTAAAAATACAATTATTCTATTTTTGATTGTAAATTTAGTTGATTTTTTTTTTAAATTCGAATTTTTCGTCAAAATATAATGTTCTTATTTAAAAATAAATTATTTGATTAAAACGTCGTTGCCTTTTTTTCTTCAAACATTTTTTTTTACTGAAAATTGCGTATTTCTGTTTTTTAAAAGTTTTTAATAGCAACAATAACTCTTTGCAGGGAAATTCATGTGTTTTGTTAAAAATTAGTCTTTTTTTGTAGAAAAGTTTTTTTAAAGCTGAAATCCAACTATTTTGTTAAAAAATCGTGGCTTTTTGGTTGAAATTTTATTATTAAAGTAAAAATTTAAATATTATTTTAGTTGAAAATTTATTTTTTATTTGAAAATTATTTTTTTAATTAAAAATTTAACTATTATATTTTTAACTGTAAGAGCACAAGGCGGGCTCCTCATATGTTACAACAATAATTACTATAAATTCGACGTAATCGTATTTAATGATAATTATATCTTTGTAAAAATCATGTATGAATGTATTGTTTTTATGTTGGGTCTAGTATACTTTTCGCCATCGAAGAGTATAGAATACTTACCTAATTTTAACGATTCTCTTGCGCAGGTATATATAGATAATCCTAACATCCCAGATATTATAGGAGGCGATTTTTACTGTCGTGTTGCTAATTTAAATCAGCTAGACTCTGCGATTGTGACTAAGAAGGCTTTCTCTGCTAACCGATGTTCTACAGATAATTTCATAAATGGTAGAGGCAAGTTATTCGTCGATTACATGGA
>JAAAKG020141641.1:6983-34035 GCA_010014905.2 Druon quercuslanigerum | reverse complement strand
CTTCTACTTTTGGCACCGCAGTGCTCCCAAAACCGTGCACGATATACGCTTCGCGTTTTGTATTGCCGCCGTACATGTGGGTACAGTGACTGCACCAACCTTTTCTCAGTGTAGGTTTTTATAGATAAATTACACAGTTTAACAATTGTAGGTTATGTCAGCGTTTTATCAGAAACAAGTTATATTAAAAGATAATAATTTGAACAAGATTTAAAATATAAAAAAAAAAATAAAAAAAGTAAAAAATATTGTATATATTAAATAATTAAACGTTAATAACGCTTACCACAGGATATATTTTTTTTACAGAAATCATTCTAATCAAAATAATATTCAAAATGTTACAAAACAATTGTATTATGTCAGTATTTTTCAACGGAAATAGTTATTTTTAACGAACAATTAGATTGTAAAGAAGATTTAAAAAAATTTAAATTTTAAGTTACGTTAGCGTTTTACATTGAAATCTGCAATTATATAATAATGGATGTATTAATTCTCAAGTTAGGACATCAAATTTCATATAAGCTATTGATAATATTTTCCCTATTGCTTTTTTGCTATTTTCGATAATATATACTATTAATTAAAATAATTTGGTGTTAAACATTATTTTCTATTTTAATTTAAGAACTTGTTTCGAAATAAAGTAGTTGGCCTTTCCAATTACCTCAAGGGCTCCTGACCTATTCCTCTGTCCGATGAACGCAGCGATATCTGGAACCAGATTGTGCTCTGCTTGTAATTTCCGGCATGTCTCATATCCTGGGACATGATACTTCACTCACAGAATTTGTGGCCTTAGGTATCAGGATTTTGAAATTGTATATCTTAATGGATTCCAGAATTTCAAAATGTCTTCAATATTACTAATAAAAAGAATAACGTTCCCTAAAAATTTTAAAAATACCAATCGTGGACAAAAATACTAAACAAATTCTATTATAAAATAATTATAAGGTAATTGTTATAAATTGTAACTGAATTGTATAATGTGACAATTAATTTACTATAAATTATATTAATCAAATTATTCAAATCAAATTATTAGTCCAAAATTGTCCAAGTCAAAATGTTAATTTCAGGTGAAAAATATTGACGTAAACTTAAATTGTTCAAAAATTAAAATTCTTTTTTGAAAGACATGTCGATTTTGCGATGAAAATCTCTAGCTTAACTTAAAATTTTTCAAAAATTTTATATCTTTTTGAAATCTAATTATCTTTGAACATAATGTGAAAATGTTAAAAATACCATTTGCCGGCTGAAACACAAAAATGACCGGAACCTGTTAAAAATTAATAAATCTTATTCGCACAATAATAATTTTTGTTTTAAATTGTCATGTTGCAGTGAAAAGCACCAACATTATCTAAAATTGTTAAAAATTGAGAATCGTCGTAAAATCTATTTTTTTTTTATTAAAAATTCCAATTTACGGCAAAAGTACAAAAATAATCCAAAGTAGTTACAATATTCTAAATCTTGTTCAAATTATAATAATTTTCGTTTTAAAATAAAGTTTTTCACAGTAAATCAATTATTTTTAACAAAAATAGTTAGATTTCGATAAATTTTACTAATTTACTGTTATATTAAGTTACTACCTTTCCTTGCAAATTATTGGTATTTTTAATTAAAAATTATTATATTTCAAAGGATATGCACAATTTTTCAACCACTTAAAAAGAAATTATTTCCTGTAAAGAAACGTTAATGTGAACTCAAATTCTTTACACTAACATAACCTAAAATTGTTAAAATTTGTTAATCGTCTTTAAAATATATTTTTTAATTTAAAATTTCCCATTTTCTCCGGAAAAATACACAAAAAATAAAAAATTGGTTGAACTGTTTTTAATCTTGTTCAAACTTTAATGATCTCTAAAACCTAGTTTTTAAATTAAAAGTACCCATCTTTTTGCCGAAAAATGTCATCTTTTTGATGAAAAATGTGAATAGCCTTTAAAATGTAATTTTTCTTATGATAAATACCAATCTCTGGCAAAAAATACAAAAAGAATAAAAAAATTTTAAAAGATTCTAAAACTTTTTCAGACTGCAATATTTTTTGTTTTAAAATTGCAGTTTTTGATGTAAAACGCTAACGTAAGTTAAAATTGCTAAAAATTGTGAATCTTCTTTAAAATCTAATTTCTATTTAAAAATACCATCTTCTGTTGAAAAAGACTAGCATAATAAAAAAAATATTTAACATTTTGAATACTATTTTAATTATAATGATTTCTGTAAAAAAAATATTTCTTATGATAAACGTTCATATAACCAGAAACTGTAAAAAAATTTCAAATTTTTTCAAATATAATGATTTTTGTTTCCAGATACTAATTTTTCGTGCATAACACAAACATAACCTAAAATTGTTGAAGGTTAATCATCCTTTTTAGAATCTAATTTTATTATTAAAAATGCCATTTTCCGGAAAAATACACGCAATTATTCAAAAATTCTCAAAACTTTCTAAATTCTGTCCAAATTAAATTTTTTTGTTTCAAAATACTAGTGAAGGCGTATGACACAAACATAACCTAAAACTGTTAAAAGTTACAAAACTTCTTTAAAATCTAGTTTTCTTATTTAAAAAATACCGATTGGCGGCAAAAACACACGAAAATAATCAAAAATTATTAAAATATTTTAAATCTTGTCCAAATTATAAGAATTGTTGTTTTAAAATAAAAGTTTTTGATAAGAAAACTTTTTATTAAAAATTTTTTTTAAAATGTGAATAACCTTTTAAGTTAATTTCTTAAAATAAGAATTACGAACTTCCAGCAAAAAAAACAAAAATAATAAAAATTATTAAAAAATTCTAAAACTTGTTCTAACTGTGAACATTTTTGTTTTAATATACCAGTTTTTGGTGCAAAACGATAACGTAACTTAAAACTGTTCAAAATTGTATATCGTCTGTTAAATCTATTTTTTTATTAACAATACCACTTACCGCCGAAAAACTAAAAAATGTCCAAAATTCTTAAGAGATTTTAAATCATATTTCAATTAATTTTTTTTACATTAATTTTTTGTGTAAACCGCTAACATAACCTACAATTGTTAAAATTTGCGATTTGTCTTTAAACACTAATTTTTTAATTATTATTACCAATTTTTGCCGAACGTAACCCTTAATTCTTGAAAATGATGAAATTTTAAAATCTAATTATTTTAATGTTAGGAAAACCAAATTTTTGTGAAAACCGTTAATATAACCTAAAACTGTTCAAACATTAGAAATCCTTGTAAGACTATAATAATTTTCACGAATTTTTAACGCAAATTGCTCAAATTACCTAAAATAATTGTAAATTATAAACTTTATTTAAAATCTAAAAAAAAAACAATTTCGAAAGAAAAAAACCCAAAAGTTATCCAAAACTATTAAAAGATTCTAAATTCTATTCAAACTGTAATAAGTTTTGTATTACAATTTTAGGTTAAGTTTTAAGTTGATTTCCTGTAAAGAAACGTTAATATGACCTGAAATTCTTTACAATTTAAAAAGCTGATTCAAACTTTATTATTTTTTATTTAAAAACACAATTTATTTGTGTAAACACTAACATAACCTAAAATTGTTAAAATTGGATAATCGTCTTCAAAACCTATTTTTTAAATTAAAATTTCCCATTTGCTGCGGAAAAATACACAAAAAATAAAAAATTTGTTGAACTGTTTTTAATCTTTTTCAAACTTTAATGATATTTATTTTGGAATTCTAATTTTTGACATAGAACACTAAAATAACCTAAAATTATTGAAAAATGTAATTGGTCTTAAGAATCGAATTTTTTTAAAACAAGCCAATATCCGGTGATGTATACTATAGTCATTTTTATTTTGCAACACAATTTTTTGTGCAAACACTAACGTAACCTAAAATTGTTAAAAAGTTGGTAAACTTCTCGAAAGCATAATGTGAAAATGTTAGAAATACCATTTGCCGGCTAAAAACACAAAAATGAACTAAACCTGTTAAAAATAATAAATATTGTTTAAACAATAATAATTTTAGTTTTAAAGTATCAAGTTTCGGCTAAAAGCACTAACATTATCTAAAATTGTTAAAAATTGAGAATCGTCATAAAATCTATTTTTTAATTAAAAATTCCAATTTACAAAGTTTTTGGTGTAAAACGCTAATGTAACCTGCAATTGTTTTAAAAAATTTAAATCTTCAAGAGAAAATGTATCTTTTATGTAAAAACCGATTTTATGTGAAAATTTTTAATATGACCTATAATTTTTTTTTTTTGTACTTGAAAATACCAATCTCCGATGAAAAGTTCATACATAAACTCAAATTGTTAAAAGATTTTTAATCCTATTCAAATAATAACGTTTTTTGTTTAAAAATATCCATTTTTTGTATGAAACGTTAACATAACCTAAAATTGTTGGAATTTGTGATTTGTCCTTGAAATGCATTTTTTCAAATAAAAATATAAATCCTTGACAAAAAAAATCCTAAATTTTTAAATGATTCTAATTATTGTTCAAACTATAATGTTTCTTATTTTAAATAATCAACTTTTTTGAAACGCTGTAACTTAACCTAAAATTGTAAAAAAGTTGTTAATCTTCTTCAAAACGTAGTCTAAAAATGTTAGAAATACCAAAAAAATCTAAAATTTTTAAATACTTCTGAAGAGTGTTTAAACTATAATGTTTCTTATTTGAAAATATCAATTGTATTTTGAAACGCTATAACTTAACCTAAAATTGCAAAAAATTTGTGAAGTTTAGAGTCAATCTATAGTGATTTTTGTTTGAAAATGCAAATTTTGACGTAAATCTAAATTTTTTAATTTAAACTATTATTATCGGCGAACAGATAAAAATAATTCAAAATTGTTAAAATTTTCTAAATAGTGTTCAAACCATAATAATTTTTGTTGTAAAATAGCAGTTAATGGTGGAAAACTCGAAACTAATCTAAAATTGTTAAAAAATTCTTAACCTTTAAAATCTAATGTTTTTTTTTAAAAGAAAAATTATAATTGTAAACGAATATAATTAAATTGTTAAAAAATATGAACCTTTAAAATCTAAAGATATGCACAATTTTTTAACCACGAGAGAAAAAATTATTTCTTGTAAAGAAACGTTCATATGACCTGAAATTCTTTACACAAACATAACCTAAAATTGTTAAAATTTGATAATCGTCTTCAAAATCGATTTTTAAATTAAATTTTCCCATTTTCTGCGAAAAAAACAAAAAAAAAATTGAAAATTTTTTCATATGTCTTTAAACTTGTTCATACTATAATAAAATTTATTTTGGAATTCCAATTTTTGACATAGAACACTAAAATAACCTAAAATTGTTGAAAATTGTAATTGGTCTTAAGAATAGAATTTTTTAAAATAAATTTTAAAATAAAATTTTTTTGTAAACGCTAAGTTAACTTAAATTGTTAAAAAGTTGTTAATTGTCTTTAAAGCATAATGTGAAAATGTTAAAAACACCATTTTCCGGCTAAAAACACAAAAATGAACTAAACCTTTAAAAAATTTATAAATCTTGTTGAAACAATAATAATTTTTGTTTTAAAGTATTAAGTTTCGGCGAAAAGCACTAATATTATCTAAAATTGTTAAAAATTGAAAATCGTCATAAAATCTATTTTTTTTTATTAAAAATTCCAATTTACGGAAAAAGTACAAAAATAATCCAAAGTAGTTAAAATATTCTAAATCTTGTTGAAATTATAATAATTTTCGTTTTAAAATAAAATTTTTGGTTTAAAGCGCTAATGTAACCTGCAATTGTTTAAAAAAATATAAACCTTTAAGAGAAAATGTTTTTTGTTTCTAAAACCCGATTTTCTGTGAAAAATGTTAATATGGCCTAAACTTTTTTTTTAAATTGAAAATAGCATTTCCGACGAAAAATTCAAAAATAAACTCAAATTCTTAAAAGATTTTTAATCTTCTTCAAACAATAACGTTTTTGTTTTAAAATATCCATTTTTTGTGTGAAACGTTAACATAACCTAAAATTGTTGGAATTTGTGATTCGTCCTTGAAATGTATTTTTTTCAAATAAAAATATAAATCATTGATAAAAAAAATCCTACATTTTTAAAATCGCCAACAACTTTCATCAACAATTTCTACAAAATTTTAAATATTGTTCAAACTATAATGTTTCTTATTTTAAAATACCAAATGTATTTTAAAACTAAATTTTTTAATTAAAACTTTTATTTTCAGCGAAAACACAAAAATAATTCAAAATTGTTAAAATATTCTGAATACTGTCCAAACCAAAATAGTTTTTGTTGCAAAATACCAGTTTTTGGTGAAAAACGCTAAACTAACCTAAAATTGTTCAAAAATTCTTAATCTTTGAAATCTAATGTTTTTTGTTAAAAAGAAAAATTATAATCATGAATGAATATAATAAAATTGTGCTATTAAATTTTAAAGAAGAACTAAATTTTTGAAAAGTTTAAATTGTGTTAATTTTTTTATCTTAAATTAGTATTTTCAAATAAAAATAAACACAAAGTTTGCAATGTTTTGAAATCTTTTTTTTATTCAGTATTTTTATCGACGTTCTACATTGCAAATAGGTATGTTTAATACAAAATTATTAGACTTTAAAGATTGTGGATTTTTCAGCCAGTTGCGTTTTTTTTATAATCTTTTTTTTTTACCGGAAACTGCTACTTTTCTAGAAAAGTTATTAGATTTTAAAGATCTTTAATTTTTGAACAATTTTAGGTTATGTTAGGGTTTTAAATAAAAATTTAGTATTAAAAAAAAATCATTGCAGCTTGAACAGGATTTTCATTCTTTAAACAGTTTCAGGTTATATTTACGTTTTTCACAGTAAATCAATTATTTTTAACAAAAACAGTTAGATTTCGAAAATTAATAATGATTTAAAGTTATTGCAAATCATTGGTATTTTTAATTAAAAATTATTATATTTGAAACTATATACACAATTTTTTAACCACTTAAAAAAAATTATTTTCTGTAAAGAAACGTTAATATGACCTGAAATTCTTCACAATTTAACAATCTTATTCAAACTTTAATTTTAAAACATTTTAAAACAACATTTTATTGTGTAAACACTAACATAACCTAAAATTGTTAAAACTTGACAATTGTCTTTAAAATCTCATTTTTTAATTCGCGGTAACTTAGCCTAAAATTGCAAAAAATTTAAGAAGTTTAGAGTCAAACTATAGTGTTTTTTGTTTGAAAATACAAATTTAACATAACTTCAATCTCAACATAACGTTACTGTTCCAAAGTTGAGAAAATTTTTTCAAATAAAACAAATAATTATGACAAAAAGCACTAACCTAATCTCAAATTCTCTATCAGAAAATGCTATAAAAACGATTTTTCGATATAAAACGCCAACGTAACCTAAAAATGTTTACTAACTTGTAATGTTCGTTGAGAGCTAAAAATTTTTAATAAGAATTCAAATTTTTAATGAAACTACTAACACAATCAAAGATTGATCAAGCTTAGCTTAGTTTCAGATGAAATAAACCTACATAACCTTAAATTGTTGAAAAATTGTGCATATTATTTAAAATATAATAATTTTTAATTCAAAATATCAATAATTTGCAAGTAAAGACAGTAACTTAATAGAAAATTAAATTAGTAAGATTTTTCGAAATCTAACTTTTTTTTAAATTTTTGATTTACTGTGAAAAACTTAAATATAACCTAAAACTGTTTGAAGAGTAAAAATCCTGTTCAAGATGCAATGATTTTTTATTTTTATATACTAAATTTTTATGTAAAACCCTAACATAACCTGAAATTGTTTTAAAATTAGAGATATTTAAAATCTAATAATTTTGTATTAAACATACCTATTTGCAATGTAGAACGACGGAAAAAATACGGAATACAAAAAAGATTTCAAAATATTGAAAATCTTTATGATTCTTTTTATTTAAAAATGCTAACTTATAATTTTAAAAAATGACACAATTTAAACTTTTCAGAAATTTAGGCCTTCTTCAAAATTTGATAACACAATTTTTATATATTCATTCATGATTATAATTTTTATTTTTATTAAAAAACATTAGATTTTAAAGGTTAAGAATTTTTGAACTATTTTAGGTTACATTATCGTTTTCCACCAAAAACTGGTATTTAAAAACAACAATTATTATGGTTTGAAAACTATTCAGAATATTTTAACAATTTTGAATTATTTTTGTGTTTTCGCCGAAAATATTATTTTTAATTAAAAAATCTAGATTTACGTCAAAATTGGCTAAACTTCATAAATTTTTTGGCAATTTTAGGGTAAGTTACAGCGTTTCAAAAAAAGTTGATAAATTAAAATAAGAAACATTATAGTTTAAACAATATTTAGTATCGTTTAAAAATTTTGAATTTTTTTTGTCGAGAATTTATATTTTTATTTGAAAAAAATGCATTTCAAGGACGAATCACAAATTCCAAAAATTGTAGGTTATGTTAACTATTCATACAAAAAATGGATATTTTAAAATAAAAAAAACTTTACTGTGATAGTATTTTTGGCTTGAATTTAGCAAAAATAATAATTTTAAGATAAAATTATAAAGCTTCGAAAAAGACTCAACTGTTTTGAAAAAAAATAGGTAACATTAGTTTTATTTTCACTGAAAATTAGAATTTTCAAACAAAAATTGTCCTCAAGATTTAACATATTCAACAATTTAAGGTTATGTTAGCGCTTAAAGAGGGAAATAGGTTTTTTTACTTAAAATTATTTCGATTTAAAGGATTGAAACTTTTTTTTAAATTGCGGGTTCAGGTTGTATTGTCGCTTTTTAACGGAAATGTACATTTTTAAGTAAAAATCTGTAGATTCTAAAGGTTCATATTTTTTTAACAATTTGATTATATTTGTTTATGATTATAATTTTTTTAAAACAAAAAACATTAGATTTTAAAAGTTAAGAATTTTTTAACAATTTTAGGTTAGTTTAGAGTTTTCCACCAAAAACTGGTATTTTACAAAAAAAAATTATTTTGGTTTGAACATTATTCAGAATATTATGACAATTTTGAATTATTTTTGTGTTTTCGCCGAAAATAATATTTTTAATTGAAAAATTTAGATTTACGTCAAAGTTTGCATTTTTAAACAAAAAACACTATAGTTTGACTCTAAACTTCATAAATTTTTTACAATTTTAGGTTAAGTTACGGTGTTTCAAAATTAAGTTGATATTTTAAAATAAGAAGCATTATAGTCACCAAAAACTGGTATTTTGCAACAAAAACTATTTTGGTTTGGACAGTATTCAGAATATTTTAACAATTTTGAATTATTTTTGTGTTTTCGCCGAAAATAAAAGTTTTAATTAAAAAATTTAGTTTCAAAATACACTTGGTATTTTAAAATAAGAAACATTATAGTTTAAACAATCTTTAAATTTTTGTAGAAATTGTTGATGTAAGTTGTTGGCGATTTTAAAAATGTAGGATTTTTTTTATCAAGGATTTATATTTTTATTTGAAAAAAATGCATTTTAAGGTTGAATCACAAATTCCAACAATTTTAGGTTATGTTAACGTTCCATACAAAACATGGATATTTTAAAACAAGAAACGTTATTGTTTGAATAAGATTAAAAATCATTTAAAAATTTGAGTTTATGTTTGCATTTTTCGTCGGAAATTGCTATTTTCAACTAAAAAAATTTTTTAGGACATATTAAAATTTTTCACAGAAAATCGGTTTTTATAAACAAAAAATATTTTCTCTTAAAAGGTTTATATATTTGTAAACAATTGTAGGTTACATTAGCGTTTTACACTAAAAACTTTATTTTAAAACAAAAAATATTATAAATTGAAAAAGATTTAGAATATTTTAACAACTTTGGATTATTTATGTACTTGTGCCGTGAATTGGAATTTTTAGTAAAAAAAATAGATTTTATGACGATTCTTAATTTTTAACAATTTTAGATAATGTTAGTGCTTTTCGCCGAAACTTGATACTTCAAAACAAAAATTATTATTATATTTTGAACAAGATTTATTAATTTTTAAGAGGTTTAGTTCATTTTTGTTTTTTAGCCGGCAAATGGTATTTCTAACATGTTTGGATTATGTTTTGAAGACGATTAACAACTTTTTAACAATTTTAGGTTATGTTAGCGTTCACACAAAA
The DNA here is from genome assembly GCA_010014905.2 of Druon quercuslanigerum. Classification (NCBI taxonomy): domain Eukaryota; kingdom Metazoa; phylum Arthropoda; class Insecta; order Hymenoptera; family Cynipidae; genus Druon; species Druon quercuslanigerum. The sequence continues at coordinate 23,852 of JAAAKG020141641.1, read as the reverse complement.
AGTTGTATTGCAAAATAAAAATGATTATAGTGGATGTGGGCGTTTAAAAAAAAATTCGATTCTGAAGACCATTTTCAATTTTCAATAATTTTAGGTTATTTCAGCGTTTTATGTCAAAAATTGGAATTCCAAAATAAATTTTATTGTAGTTTGAACAGGATTAAAAACAGTTTAACAATTGTTTGATTATTTTTGTATTTTTCCTCAGAGAATGGGACATTTTAATTTTAAAAAAATATTTTGAAGACGATTACCAAATTTTAACAATTTCAGGTTATGTTAGCGTTTACACAAAAAATGGCGTTATAAAATTAAAAATATTAAAGTTTGAATTAGCTTTTCAAACTGTAGAGACTTTCAGGTCATATTAACGTTTCTTTACAGGAAATTATTTTTTATAAAGCAAAAGTGTTTATATTTTAGAGGTTCATAATTTTTTAACAATTCTAGGTTAAATTGACGCTAACTTAACCTAAAATTGAATTACAAAACGTATTACAGTTTGAATAGAATTTAGAATCTTTTAATAGTTTTGGATAACTTTTGTGATTTTCTCTCAAAATTGTTTTTTTTTTTAGATTTTAAAGAAAATTTATAATTTTCAATTATTTTAGGTAAATTTAGCAATATATTAAAAAAATGTTTTTTTAAAACGAAAGTCATTATACTCTTATGAGGATTTCTAATTTTTGAACAGTTTCAGGTTATATTAATTCTTTTCACAAAAAACGGGTTTTCTGAACATTAAAACAATTACGTTTTAAAGTTTCATAATTTTCATGAATTTAGGGTTACGTTACCGTTATAAGCCATAGAATTATAAACTAAAACCAAAATTATAGTTTCGTCAATATTTAGAAACTTGTAATTTTTTTTTGATTTTTTTGGTATTTTTCGGCAAAAATTGGTATTTTTAATTTAAAAATTTGGCTTTGAAGACGAATCACAAATTTTAACAATTGTAGGTTATGTCAGCGGTTCATATAAAAAATTGACATCAAAAGAAATTAATTTAAATAAGATTTAAAATATCTGAACGATTTTTCATATTTTTTTAGTTTTTCGGCGGTAATTGGTATTGTAAATACAAAAAAAATTTACAGAAGATTTAAAATTTTGAACAATTTTAGGTTACGTTGACGTTTAAATCAAAAATTTTCACAGTCACAACAAGTTTTAGAATTTTTTAACAATTTGGATTATTTTTATGTTTTTTGCTGGAAGTTCGTAATTCTCATTTAAACAAAATAATTTTGAAGGCTATTCACAACTTTATAAAAATTTAAAATTAATAAAGCGTTCACCATTAAAAACTTTTATTTTAAACAATTATTATTATAATTTGGACAAGATTTAAAATCTTTGAACAATTTGTGATTATTTTGGTGCCTTTTTGACGCAAATCAATGTTTTTAAATAAGAAAACTAGATTTTAAAGAAGTTTTGTAACTTTTAACAATTTGAGGTTATGTTTCTGCCATTCACCATGACTTATATTTTGAAACCAAAAATATTTAATTTGGACAAAATTTAGAATATTTTGAGAATTTTTGATTGTTTGCGTGTTTTTTCGCCAGAAAATGGTATTTTCAATAATAAAATTAGATTTTAAAGAAGATTTTCTACATTTAACAATTTTAGGTTATGTTTGTGTTATACACGAAAAATTAGTATCTTAAAACAACAATCATTATATTTGAAAAAAACTTGCAATTTTTGAACAGCTTCTAGTTATATTAACGTTTATGATTATTAAAAAAGTTTTTTTACAGAAATTATTATAATTAGAATAATATGCAAAACGCTAAAACTTTTTTATTATGTCAGTGTTTTTCAACGGAAATGGGTATTTTTAAATAACAATTAGAATGAAAAGAAGATTTACAATTTTTACAAATTTAAGTTACGTTCGTCCTTTTCGCCGAAACTTGATACTTTAAAACAAAAATTATTATTGTTTAAACAAAATTTATTAATTTTTAACAAGTTTAGTTCATTTTTGTGTTTTTAGTTTGCAAATGGTATTTTTAACATTTTCACATTACGCTTTGAAGACGATTAACAACTTTTCAACAATTTTAGGTTACGTTAGCGTTTACAAAAAAAAAAAATTATTGCAAAATAAAAATAATTATAGTATATATCACTGGATATTGGCGTTTTTGAAAAAAATTCGATTCTTAATATCATTTACAATTTTCAATAAATTAAGATTATTTCAGTGTTCTATGTCAAAAGTTGGAATTCCAAAATAAATTTCATTATAGAAAAAAATGGGAAATTTTAATTTAAAAAATAGATTTTAAAGACGATTATCAAATTTTAACGATTTTAGGTTATGTTAGTTTAAAGAATTTTAGTTCACATTAACGTTTCTTTACAGGAAATAATTTTTTTAAGTGCTTAAAAAATTCTGCATATTCTTTGAATTTAATCATTTTTAGTTAAAAATACCATTAATTTGCAAGGAAAGACTGTAACTTAATTAAACAGCAAATTAGTAATATTTTTCGAAATCTAACTGTTTTTGTTAAAAACAATTGATTTTCTGTGAAAAAGGTAAACACAACCTTAAAATGTTTAAAAAATAAAATTCCTATTCAAGCTGCAGTTATTTTTTTTAAAATACTAAATTATTATGTAAAACCCTACCATGATCTAAAATTGTTTAAAAATTAGTGATCTTTAAAATCTAATATTTTTTCCAGAAAAGTAGCAGTTTTCGGTAAAAAAGCGATCATAAAAGAAAAAACTTAACTGGCCAAAAAATCAGTAATCTTTAAAGTCTAATAATTTTGTATTAAATATACCTATTTGCGACGTAGAACGCCGGAAAAAACGGAATAAAAAAAAGATTTTGAAACATTGGAAATCTTTAAGATTAAGGTTAGGAATTTTTGAACAATTTTAGGTTAGGTTATCGTTTTCCATCAAAAACTGGTATTTTCCAACAACAAAAAATGTTGAATTAATTTTGTATTTTCGCCGTAAATAATATTTTTAATTTAAAAATGTAGATTTACGTGGAAATTGGACAAACTTCATAAATTTTTTGCAAATTTAGGGTAAGCTACAGCGTTTTAAAATACAGTTGGTATTTTCAAATAAGAAACATTATAGTTTAAACAATGTTTAGAATCTCAAGAAAATTTTGGATTTTTTTTGTCGAGAATTTGTATTTTTATTTGAAAAAAATGCATTTCAAGGACCAATCACAAAGTTCAACAATTTTAGGTTATGTTAGCGTTTCGTAAAAAAATGGATATTTTAAAACAAAAAGCGTTATTGTTTAAATAAGATTAAAAATCTTTTAACAATATTTTCAACTAAAAAAGAATTTTAGGTTATATTAACATTTTTTACAGAAAATATGTTTTTATAAAAAAAAAATTACCTCTTAAAGGTTTACATTTTTTAAGCAATTGCAGGTTACAGTAGCGTTTTACACCAAAAACTTTTATTTCAAAATAAAAATTATTATTGTTTGAACGAGATTTATTCATTTTTTAACAGATTTAGTTCAGTTTTGTTTTTTAGCCGACAAATTGTATTTCTAACATGTTTAGATTATGTTTTGATGACGATTAACAAGTTTTTAACAATTTTAGGTTATGTTAGCGTTTACACAAAAAATTGTATTTCAAAAGAAAAATGATTATAGTAGATGTTGGCGTTTTTGAAAAGAAAATTCAATTCTTAAGACCATTTTCAATTTTCAATAATTTTAGGTTATTTAAGCGTTTTATGTCAAAAATTGGAATTCTAAGATAAATTTATTATAGTTTGAACAAGAATAAAAGCATTTTAATGAATTTTTTTTTTTCTTGTATTTTTCCGCAGAATTTGGGAAATTTTAATTTAAAAAAATATATTTTAAAGACCATTATCAAATTTTAACAATTTTAGGTTATGTTAGTGTCTACAAAAAAAATGTTGTTATAAGATAAAAAATATTAAAGTTTGAATAAGGTTTTTGCATTGTAAAGAATTTTAGGTCATAATAACGTTTCTTTACATGAAATAATTTTTTTTATGTGGTTAAAATATAACAGTAAACATATAACTAACAGAACCTAAAATTGTTTAAAAGTTAGAGATCTTTAAAATCTAATAATTTTTCTATAAAAGTGGCAGTTTCTTAAAAAAACGCATATAAAAGAAAAAAATTAACTGGCTAAAAAAGTCCGTAATCTTTAAAGTCTAATAATTTTGTATTAAACATACCTATTTGCAATGTAGAACGCTGGAAAAAATACGTAATACAAAAAACATTTTAAAACATTGGAAATTTTTATGATTGTTTTTATTTCAAATTCTAATTTAAGATAAAAAGAATTAAGATAAACTAAACTTTTTGGAAATTTAGGCTTTTTTAAAAATTTTATAGCAGAAAATTCTAAATATTTCTCCAAATCTAATGATTTTCCTATAAACTATCCAAACTGCTGTAAAAAAAAGTTATAATTAGCTGAAATTATTTAAAAAAATATTCTACTAAAACAGGACTTATTAAAAATTTTTTTGATACTTTATTTTATTTTGCAGTATTTTTTGGGAAAAATATCTCACTTAAAATCGTATTGTGATTCGATTAGCACTTCTCTTTTAAACGGTCACTAAAGTGTTCTTTATTTCACAAAAATGCTTGAGACAATTCAATTTTTATTCCATGCAGACAAATCTTGATTGCCACAATAGAAATTGTCAAATTCAGATGTTAGATGTAATATTGATCTTTTTTAGGATTTCTTAGCCTTTCTTCTTTCCAAGGAGGGGAAGTAAGTATAAATAGGGGAAGTGAGGGTAAAGAAAATGAAAGGAAGTGGGGAAATTGGGGAAATGGAAAAGGAGAAGTAAGAGGAGTAAGGGGAAATTAGGGGAAGTTAGAGAGAAATATAGTGGGACAAGTCAGGATATTTAGGGAAAATTGGAAAAGGGAAGTGGGGAAAGTGATGGGAACTACAACGTGACGGGCTGAGGGGAAATAAGGAGATGAAAAGTAATTGAAGAAAAGGGAAGGGGACTGGGGAAAGTAGGGGAATTAAAGGAATCGGTCATAAGGAGAAATTAGGGAAAAGAAAAGGAAAGTAAATAGGGTAAAGCAGGGAAGTATTGGTGGATAAGTAGGGGGATAGGGGAAATTAAGGGAGTTGTGTAGAGATCATGGTAGGAAAAGTGAGGATAATTAGAAAAAATTGAGAAAGGGAAGTTCGGGGTATCACGGAAAATGAGGAGAAGAGAAGTAGGGGAAGCAGGGGAATGAGAACTAGGGAAGGTGAGGGAACCTGAGTGGAAGGGTATAAAAGAGAACTCAGGGGAAACAGAAGAAAATTAAAGTAAATCAGGAAAACGGGCGAAGTTGGGATGGGGAAGTGAGGGGAAATTATCAGAGTGGGAGTAATGAAAACAAGGGGAAGGAAAATTAGGAAACTAAGTAAAATTGCAGAAAGGGCAAATATTGGAAATAAGGGGAAATGCTGGGTAGGAAGTGGGGGAAGCAAGTGTAATTAAAAGAATCTAGGGGAAATTAATAAGAATAAGGATGAGTAGGTGAGAGGAATTGATGAATAATTAATGAATTAATGAATTAATCAATGAAAAATTAATGAACTTCAATGAAAATAAATGCAACAATAGGCTTGGATAAAATTTATTAAGAAATAAATTGTTCTTAGATTTATTTTCCATGAAAGTAAATTCAATCGCGAATTGAAAGCCATGGACACAATAGAGCAAGGATTGAAAGAAAAAATGAAAAGTGTGAGATGACTTCGTTAAACCCCAATAGAAAGGTTTGATCGATCCAAACATATTAAAAGCAAATTTCAAACGAATTTATCTCCGTGAAATGAGGCAGGATGATAATAATAAATCTTTAATTCGTACTATGCAATAAATAAATATTTTTTTGAATAATTGCTCTATTCCTCCTTCTATTGCTTATGGGCATTCCGCCAACGTTTTGATTCGTTCACTGCGCACACTATATCTATATTTTTTGTATCTTTTTTTATATATGTATCAGTTTTCATGATGCCACTAAAGAAATAAATTTTCTCTATTCGTTTCTGGCGTGTAAATGCCATTTTTTATTTATTATTTTGCGTCAACTAGCAAACGATAAATGCGGTTCACGAATGTACCGAATCGAGAGTTCGGTGAACAATTTTTCACTTGTCAATTTTTCCGATGATTGAGCAATAAATTTTATTTTGAGTGGGAAAAATTGTTGATATCAAAATATTCCTAGCTTAACTTAAAAAAATTTTAAACACTAAGCATTTAAAAATGTTGTGTTTAGATTCACAAATTCTTTATGTTTTGAATAACAGGAAATAAAAATTCAGACAGGTGAGCGCGCGCTTTGCACACGTGGTTTTACTGCTAGTAATAAAAAAACAAAAAATTTTTGAATACTTCGTGTTAAAAATTTTTTTTATAGGTGTGTATAAACTAATTCTCGAGTGCGAAGCTTGAAAACATACCGCACACCCGCGCGCTCAAACTATTTGAATAAAAGTTGAAGAAAAAATTAAAAAAATGATTGTGTTTTTAACAGTTCATTATTTTAATTAATCACTCTTTTCTCCGGTTGAAAAAAAGTATTGTTTTCTATTTGAAAATTAATTTTTTTTCTGCTTGAAATTGGATGACGCAATCCAGTTAAAGATTCGAGAAAACGCTGTTCTTACACAATTTCATTTTACACAAAATATGTGTTACACAAGTATCTGATCATATTTTTCCAACACAAAACTGTTTCTACACAAAATGTTTCCTACACAGAATTTAATACTGTTATATTTTTTCTACACAACATTTTCCTACACAGAATATGTCTTACACAGAACTTAATGTTGTTTAATACTTTTATTTTTTATTACACAAATAAGCATTATAAGTGTAGTTAAGGAATTCAGTGAAATTAAGTAATTAAGTTTAAAAATTTTCCTACGCAAAAAATATTTTACATAAATTATTCCCTGAGGGGAAATATAAAAGGCAATATCAGTTATGCTTTAAAGGATAGTGATGTGTGTAAACTAATTACAATATGTGTAAAAGATTGAATTTATAAGTTTTGCTTTAGATTAAATTAAAAATATCGAATGACATGCAATTTTGAAGAACTATCATATAGGGTTATTAGACTGTGTCAGAAAAAAAAACTTTTCGTTTTTTTTTAAATAAATGTGCCCTTAAAGTTTTTTTGACACAAAAAAAAAGTCTCCCAAAAAATTTCAGCTCGATATCTCAAAAATTGAGCTGGCGCATGGGGGTCCCCTTTCCAATTTAAAATACATTGGAAAAATTTTTATTTTCTTCTGTTTATAATAATGATAATTTAATTTTCTTTTGAATATTTGGATATTCTTAGAGGAAATTAAATTCTCTACAAAAACTTGCTCTAATTAATTTTCCGTAAACTCAATGGAAAAAAGATACAGGGCGTAGAAAAAGAGGGAAAAAAATGAAAATATAAATTACAGAAAGATATTTTTTTATTCATTTATGGGTCAATTTATTTTTTTATATTTCATTTATCATTTTCTCAATGTATACATTAACTTTTTTTATTTATTTCTTACTTTTGATTTGTAACAATTGCACAATTTTCTACAAATATTGTTTTTGGTTTTCATTTTTAGTTCCAAACTGATTAAATTCTTCAACCAGAGCAACAAACAGCTCTCTCCGCAACAATGTTAACTACTTTGATATTTTTTAATGCAGTTAATAAAAAAATTTTAATCCATTAAACAATTTTTAATTTAATTTCAAGTGATACAACAATAAAATCAAAGCAATAATTTAAATTTTTAAATGAACCAATGAGAAAACAATTTCCGTTTGGAAAATTAAAATGAGCCAATCAGCGTTTAATGAAAATTTTTTAAATTTCTGTTAGAATATTTTTATTGGTTCCGCTAGGTGTCACTACTTACTATTAAGAAAAAAATTGTATCGACAGTGATATTAAAATATTGATATTTGTCTATGAATCGAATACCAAATTATTGGAATAAATCTAAAAATAGGAAAATAAAAAATTTTTACAAAATAAAATATTCTGCTGGCATAAAATTCACAAATTGAACAATATTATTATGATTATTTCAAACATAGAAAAAGAAACTTTTTTTCCTTAAAAAAAATTAATTGTTCTCTATATTCGATTGTTTAATGTTTTTCCTCTACTTCTATGCACTGTAGCTCCCTTCCCATTATGTTTACGAAAAAATTTAAAGAGAAATTTTTTGTAGAGAATTGAATTTCCTGTAAGAATATCCAAAAAAACATTAAAAAAAGAAATGTTACTTATAATTATTTTGAAAATAAGAAAATAAAATTTTTTCTATGTATATTAAATGGGAAAGGGGACCCCCATGCGTCAGCTCAATTTTTGAGGTATCGAGCTGAAATTTTGGGAGAACTTTTTATTTGTGTCAAAGAAACTTTTAAGGTACATTCATTAAAAAATAGTTTTTCATTATCTGACACATTCTAAGGGTCATAATGGAGTTCATTCAATTCCGCCGTATTAAAGCCTGCATTCATTGCGTAATAGTAGATTATGTACCTAGGCAGTAAAGTTGAAATTTATACGAGGGTCTAGAATTTAACTTATGAGCCGAAGGTGAGGACGATAAAACTGCATCCGAGTATAAACCAACTTTACTACCGAGACTTACGATATGTTACGATAATTTATCTGAAATAGGTAGAATAAGCGCCCTTTTTCTGTAAAATGGTGCTTGATTGTACTACGTGCGCACGCGCGTAATATGACGTAATTAGCGAAAAATCCACTTTTTAGCTTAAAGTAGTTTAAAAATGAATTCTTCTCACTCTTTTCTTTTTCTTTTCTTTTACTTCTCACTCACTTCTTCTGCCTTGCCGTCATTTTACGATTACGTGCCGCTCACCGCGGTACAATAAAGTGCTATTTTACGGCCGCTTCGCAGGCAAGTAAGGGGCGCTATTCTGCCTATTTCTGATGCAATATTTTGTGTGCTTGGAGGAGTGAAATGGGATTCTGTAAAAGTTTAAAATAAATTTAAGTGAGCTTGAAATAAATTTGGGCAAAATGAAGTTTTTTTGTCTTCAGAAGTTTCATTTTCTCCAAAAAAATTTCAATATTGCGCCAAAAGAGTTGAAATACGTAAAAACTCTGAAAGAAGGCTTACATCAGACTATTTTTACATATCTATTGAAAATGTTATGAAAAAATACCTATTTTAAGCACTGCATCTGAATAAATAACCAAGCGCATCTTGAATTCACGTGAGCTCATTTAATATTTTAAATGAATGTATCTTGCATTAATGCAAGTCCATTTAAAATTCTCTAAAGCCAAAAACTTAATTTTGCACAAATATATAAATAGTTTATATATAAATATAAATAGTTCTCCAAAACTGCATGTCATTAAAATTTTTTTATTTAATCTAAAGCAGAACTTATAAATTAAATCTTTTACGTATATTGTTATTAGTTTACACACATCACTGACCTTTAAGGCATAATAAAATATTAATATTTAATTTTGTGTAGTATACACACACACACACAGACACACACACACACACACACACACACACACACACACACACACACATATGTATATATATATATATATATTTATATATGTGTGTGTATATATTCTGTGTAGGAGACATTATGTGTAGTATCTAGTTGTATTAATAGTATTTTATGTAATATCTCTGTGTATCTTCACTTAAAACATTTGCTATATAGCAAACACAATATTCAAATTAAAACTATAATCATTTCATTTTTTGTAGGATCTACTTTTTGCAAATAATATCTTATTAACTGTTTTAAATATGCTATGTAGATAATAAAATATTACTATTTAATTCTGTGTAGAATATAAATATTCTGTGTAGAAAATATTTTGTGTAAGAAAAGTATAAAAGTATTAAGCAATATTAAATTCTGTCTAGGAAATACTTGGTGTAGAAAAAATACAACAGTATTAAATTCTGTGTAAAAAACATTTTGTGTAGTATCTAGTAGTACTATTAGTATTTTGTGTAATATTCCTGTGAATCTTCACTCAGAATATTTGCTATATAGCAGCAACAAGCTTCAAATTAAACTATAATCATTTCATTTTTTGTTGGATCTACTTTTTGTAAGTAATATTTTATTTACATTTTTAAATGTGCTATGTAGTTAATAAAATATTACTGTTTCATTCTGTGTAGAATATTCATATTCTGTTAAGAATATAGTTTGTGTAAGAAAAATATAAAAGTATTAAGCAATATTAAATTGGGTGTAGGAAATATTTGGTGTAGAAAAAATGTTTTGTAGAATAATTAAAACAGTATTAAATTCTGTGTAGGAAACATTTTGTGTAGTATCTAGTAGCATCAGTATTTGCTATATAGCTATATTGCTATATAGTATGTAGCAAATATATTTATTTGCTATATTGTAGCAACAAGATTCAAATTAAAACTATAATTATTTCATTTTTTGGTTAGATCTACTTTTGGTAAATAATATTTAATTTACTGTTTTCAATATGCTATATATAAAAATGAAAAATACAATGGTATTAAATTCTGCGTAGGAAATATTCTGTGTAGACAAAATTTTGTGCAGGAAAAATACAACAGTATTAAATTCTTTATAGGAAAGATTTTGTGTAGTATCTAGTAGTATTAGTAGTATTTTGTGTAATATTCCTGTGAATCTTCACTCAGAATATTTGCTATATAGCAGCAACAAGTTTCAAATTAAACTATAATCATTTCATTTTTTGTTGGATCTACTTTTTGTAAGTAATATTTTATTTACATTTTTAAATGTGCTATGTAGTTAATAAAATATTACTGTTTCATTCTGTGTAGAATATTCATATTCTGTTAAGAATATAGTTTGTGTAAGAAAAATATAAAAGTATTAAGCAATATTAAATTGGGTGTAGGAAATATTTGGTGTAGAAAAAATGTTTTGTAGAATAATTAAAACAGTATTAAATTCTGTGTAGGAAACATTTTGTGTAGTATCTAGTAGCATCAGTATTTGCTATATAGCTATATTGCTATATAGTATGTAGCAAATATATTTATTTGCTATATTGTAGCAACAAGATTCAAATTAAAACTATAATTATTTCATTTTTTGGTTAGATCTACTTTTGGTAAATAATATTTAATTTACTGTTTTCAATATGCTATATATAAAAATGAAAAATACAATGGTATTAAATTCTGCGTAGGAAATATTCTGTGTAGACAAAATTTTGTGCAGGAAAAATACAACAGTATTAAATTCTTTATAGGAAAGATTTTGTGTAGTATCTAGTAGTATTAGTAGTATTTTGTGTAATATCCCCGTGTATCTTTACTCAGAACATTTGCTCTTTATCAGCAACAAGATTAAAATTAAAAATATAATCATTACATTTTTTGTAGGCTCTACTTTTTGGAGATAATATTTTATTCACTGTTTTAAATATGCTATGTAGATAATAAAATATTACTAATAAATTCTGTGTGGAATATTCATAATCAGTGTAGAAAATATTTTGTGTAAGAAAAATATAATAGTATTAGGCAATATTTAATTCTGTGTAGGAAATATTTGGTGTAGAAAAAATTTTGTGCATAAAAAATATAAGAGTATTAAATTCTGTGTAGGAAAAATTTTGTGCAGAAAAAGTTTCGTGTAGGCAAAATATGATCATTAGACTTGTGTACAATTTACTTTGTGTAGGAACGGGTATATTCGTAAAGATTCATTCATAATTTCAAATTTCAATTTGAACTACTTGGGTAAAAGCTAAAATAATTTTTTTTAAATTTGTTTTTTTGAAAGAAAATGTACATATTTTGGTACAAAATTTTTGTTATTGCTAAAAACTAACCTTTCTTACTAGAGATGTATTTTTTATTTTTTGTTAAAAATTGACGTTAATTATTCCTAAATTTGTAATTTGTGGTGAAAATCCAATCTTATTGTTTTCTAATTTTCTCTTTGTTGATTGAAGGGCAACTGTTTGATTAAAAATTAACTTTTTTGTTGAAAATTTATATCATTATGTTAAAAATTTAACTGTTTTACATAAAATTCGCTTTTTGGTTTAAAAGTTCAATAATTTTGATACATTCTTTGCTCTGGACTGAAAAATCTTTATATGGTGAAGGTTTATCATTTTTAATAACAAAACTAATTTTATATCAAACAATCATCTTTCAGTAGAAAATTTTAGAAGATTGGTCAATTTTAACTATTTTGTTAAAAATTTATGTACACATGCATATACTTTATTTATTGATTTGTATGTATGAAAAAACGAGTTTTCGGTTAAAAAATCAACTAATTAGTTGAAAATTTTATTATTTTCTTGATTATTAAATTTTATGGTTAAAACTTTATCTATTTTATTGAAAATTAGTTTTTTACATTCTCACTTTAATGAGAATGTATTGGTGTAATGTAAAACTTCACTTTGTCGATTTTTATCAAATTTCAAATCTGTTTGTAGTCTGTAGTCTGTGTTCTGTAGAAAAAATAACATTTCGAAAAATTGATCAGATTGGATTCTGCTCTGGCAAACTGAGAAAACTGTTTGGCTGGACCAACAAAAATTTTGTTGGCTCAACAAAATAATTTTGTTGCTCTTCGTACAACACAACTATTTTTTTGAGCCAACAAATTTTTTGGTTGAGACCTTTTGTTGGCGAAACAAAACTTTTTTGTTAGCATAACCAATTTTTTTGTTGATGCAAAGAAAGTTTTTTGTCATACCAATACAATATTTTCCTAATTTAACACAATTTGTTTGTTAACCTAACAAAATACTTTTGTAAGTTCGTCCAAATTAGTTGTATGTCTCAAATACAATAAATGGTAATTATTTCTAAGTTTAATTTCAGAGAAAATTATTATTTCGATAAATTTTATTGAATAAGAGAAGTTAATTTAACTAATTATATTCAGTGATCGAAACCATAAAAGTCAGTCACAAATAAAAGTCAGTTGAAATTAAACTTTAATAAATTAGTCAATGACTTCACCGGTATTATCCACCATGATGGAAATGAATTTGCACATGTGAGCACGTGGTCTCACTGCACCAGTGCGCATGCGTGGTTGCATATTTCGTTGTTCTAACTAAATATTTTTGTTGGCTCAAATAAAATTTCTCCGGGATAACGAAATGAGGCTTAAAAAAATAATTTTGTGTGAAGAACCAAATATTTTGTTTGGCCAACAAAATAAGTTTGTGCTAATAACTAAATTTTGCTCTGATAACAAAAAGTGCTCAACAAAATAATTTTTTTGCGATTAATAAATTTGTTTCTTCATTCAAAAGTTTCTTAAAGCCTTAAAATAAAGAACGAGTTCGTAAACGAGCTATTTTGAGTGAAAAAAAAGTGAGCGAAAATTTTTTTTAGATAAAATAAAAATTATCAGAGTTATATAATTTGAAAAATAAAAAAAACAAAAACATTTTAAGCCAAAAAACGGATGATATGAAAAAAAGTCAAGAAAAGAAAAACGCTTATTTTTTAAAGCTCGACAAGGTTATCACGACAAGTTTTTAAATTTTGCGAAAAGTTAAAACTTCAAATTTTAATTATAGAATAAATAATGAAAAATGAAAAAATCCATTTTGCGGTCAAGCTATGCAAGATACGAAAAAAATTAATCCACTAAAATTGCGGGCCCTGGAAAGATCTACAAATTCGTTATTAATCACTTTTGGATAGGACGCATAGTTTTTGTTTTTATTCATAAAAACAACATTAAAAATAAAATAATTAAAGTTTTAGAGAAACGACACAAGCTATAAAAAACTAAATAGACAAAAGTTGATCTTGCCAAAAATAGCGAAAAATAACATTCAAAATAAAAAAATTAAATTTTTCGAAAAACGACACTGCGTACGAAAAAAAAATAACAGGCTGAAATTGTTCACCCCAAAAAGATTCATAAATTTGTTACTAATCATTTTTAGATAGGGTGATTAGATTTTCTTGCAATAGCACAAATTAACATTAAATTTTTTTTTGAATAAATTTTTTGAAAAACGACACTAGAGAGGAAGAAAATTTAAAAATAGAAGTTATTTAACCAAAAAATATCTGCAATTTCGTTATGAACTCTGGTTATAAAAATATGTTAAAAGTAAAAAAACAAACTTTTTGGTGAAAGGTCATAATATGCAATAATATTTTAATTACCAACATTTTTCGCCTGAATTACATCTACATTGAATATAAACAAATTAAATTGCTGGAAAAACGACACCAGTTGCATTAAAAAGTTTAATAATAATTTTTATATTAATAGAATGCGTTTTTGTCAATAATAATAAAAGTAAGACAGTAAAGATATATTTTATTTACAATACTAACACATATCACGTATGGTAATAATACAAATTTATTGAAATGATATACATTTTTCAGGATTGCTAAAAATTAATTTTAATGCAAAATAAGAAAAAAATATTAAAATAATCATTAAAAAAGGATAATTATCCGTATTCGGCATCCTTACATCTCGAGAATAAGTTTTTATTTTTCTGTTAGGAAAATCGATTTTTAATAAATAAGAAAAGAGAAATTTCAAAATTTATGAAATTTTTTTCTTAAAATTCTTGAATTATTTACTCGAAATCGGGTAATTTTTTCTGACCTTACTCATTGTCTTCCAATTGAGTAACTTCATATGTATTTTTTTTATTTATTTTTTAAACTGCAAATTAATTTTTTTTAGCAATACGCCCTTTTAAAGAAGATTCGTCTTTTAAATTAAAAATTCAAAAATTTGAATCGTTTTTTTTGACTGATTAATCTTTGTACGGTAAATATTTGTAATTTTGATTGAAAAATTTATCTTTTCATTTAAAAATTCTTTTTATTTGATACGTTAACAATTTGATTAAAAATTCGTTTTTTTATGTTAAATTTGAATTTCTTCATTCAAAATGTAACTTTCTATTTTTTATTGATAAGTGATTTTTGCGGTAGAAAATTCTTCAGTTTGATTTCAAAATTAATTGTTTTTAGTGGAAATTTCATCATTTTTGTTAACATATCAACTATTACATTTTTTCACAATTTATCTTTATGAATAAAAAATTGAACTATATATTATTTTGTTGATTATTAAGTATTATATTTTTCCTTGCGAAAAAAATTGTCTGATCAGAATAATCTTTTTGGTTACATTTGTTTAATTTTTTTCGGCATCCATATATCTCAGGAATAAATTCTTAGTTTTTAAATAAGAAATTCGAATTTTACAAAATAAAAAGGACAATTGTCCTTGAATTATTTACTCGGAATTGGTTCATTTTTTCTATTCATATAAATTTATTTTTCTTGATTGAAAAATCAATATTTGAAAAATCTTTTTATGATGAATAAACGTTTTATGTTTTAAAATCCTTTATTTCATTTGAACATTCTGCTTTTTTGTTGAAGCGTTGACAATTTTAATTGAAAATTCGTCTCTTAATGTTTAATTTAAATTTCTTTATTCAAAATTTAACTTTTCCTTTTTTATTGAAAAGTGATTTTCGCGGTAGAAAATTCTTGTGTTTGATTTCAAAATTAATTGTTTTTGGTGGAAATTTCATAATTTTTGTTAAAATATCAACTACTAGATTTTTGGATAATTCATCTTTAAGGATGAAAAATTCAACTATTTGGTTAAAAATTCAATTTTTTATATTAAAATTCGATTATTTTGTTGATTATCAAGTATTATATTTTTACTTGAGAAAAAAATTGTCTGAGCCGAATAATTTCGTTGGTTAAATCTTTTAAATTCTTTTTCAGCATCGCCATATCTCAGGAATAAGTTTTTATTTTTTACATAAGAAATTCTATTCTTTAGAACTAAGAAAAGACAATTTTTAAAATGTATTAAATTTCATCCTTAATATTTTTGAATTTATTTTTTATTTATTATGATTTTATTTTTTTTTTGAAACTGCAATAGTCCACTTAATAGCGATCCGCAGCTAAGCCTAATAAATAAATGAGATTTTTATAGAAAACTTATCATTTCGCTTGAAACTTGAAGAATTTGGATAAATTTATTTTTCTTGATTGAAAAATAAAAACATTGAAAAATCAATATTTCAAAAGTCTTTATATGATGAAGACTCGTTTTTTGTTTTAGAATTCTTTGTTTTATTTAAAAATTAATGTTTTTAGCTTAAAATTTAACGATTTTATTACAATATCTCAGAAGCTTTTTTTCAACTGGAAATAGCACTTTTCATAGCAATCCGCAGCAGAGACGCTGGAATACTTTTCCGAAACAAAATTTTTTTGGTTAATTTTTTTAAATTATTTTTCGACGTCCCCATATCTCAGGAATAAGTTGTTATTTTTCAAATAAGAAATTCGAATTTTAAGAAATAAGAGAAGACAATTTTCAAAATGTATTAAATTTTATTCTTAAGATTCTTGAATTATTTACTCGGAATTGGTTCATTTTTTCTAATCGTACTTATTTTCTGTCAATTCAGCAGCTAAATATCTCAATAGTTGGTTTTCATTTATATTTTTAAATTGCAAAAAGTCCTTTTTCGCGATCCGCAGCGAAACATAATAAGAGTTTTGTAGAAAACTTATATTTTGGCTTAAAACTTGAAGAATTTGGATGAATATATTTTTCTTGATTGAAAAATCAATATTTGAAAAATGTTTATATGATAAAGATTCGTTTTTTGTTTTTAAATTCTTTATTTTATTTGAAAATTCATATTTTTTGTTGAAAATTTAACGATTTCATTACAATATCTCAGATTCTTTTTTTTCAACAGGAAATTGCACTTTTCATAGCAATCCGCAGCAGAGACGCTGGATA
>JAAAKG020141640.1:0-11809 GCA_010014905.2 Druon quercuslanigerum | reverse complement strand
AGACCAGTAGACAAACAAAATTAACATCTAAAATTAATAATTAAATATTCCCTGGTCAATAAACCTATGATCAACAAGTAAAATAAACAAACAATATAGAAGAAATCTAAATAATTTAATTTTAAAGAAAATATTTGAATCTACATTTTTTAAACCAAAATTGAAGCTCGTAAAAGAGATATTTACAAAAATAAGTAATCAAACCGTAATTGCAATAAATAGCAGTTTAAATAACATAAGTTGCGAAATAGTTCAAAAAAATTAACACTATTGATAAGAATGTGTGATGACATACATTCATATTTTCAATAGGGAAATATATAAATATTTAAAATGTACATGAAAAGAATTTTTTCTTATTTTGTTTTTTAAACTTCGCATTCTTTTCTATGAAGCATATAAACTTTCTTTCGGTATAAATACAATAATTCAATCAGCTGTAATTCTATTCAAAATAAACTAAATAACTTCAAAATTTGATATTCACTATAGTAATTCTTAAAATATTGACGCTATATCCAGAATTGTCATTGTCTCATTGTAAAAGGAAATATTATAATATAGAATTTTACAACCAAATGTTTATCAATGTAGAATAAAATCACTAATTTTTTTTTACTTAATCATTTCAAAAAAATTTTATTCAGATTCATATTTTCCATGAGTGATATCACATTCTGAAAATGTGACGCAATTTTTCAACGACCCCTAAAGCAGTTAAAAAGCTACATAAAAATGTTTTTAGTGTTAAAAAAGTACTGCCATTAATGGTCTATAATTTTTTGTAAATTCGTTATAGGGTCTACTATGCCGATTTACGTCTCATGGAAAGCAGTCTTTTTTTTAAGTATGAAGATGTTAGCAGGTTTCGAATTCGAAAAGGTCCAATTTCATTACTGTTTGAAGATAAAGTCACTATAGTCACTTTTTTAAATTACTTCACTTTCATTTTTTTACCTGAATAAAGCGATATTTTTGTGAAGTTTAAACATTTGGTTTATTCTCGATTCACCTGAATTCTTTTTAAAGATTCTCGAGTGCCTATCAATTTCATCAACTTCTCTTCAATTCCATTTAATTCTTCTATATTTGACCCAGTTTTACTGAAATTAATTGCACATTTTAGATTTTGTTATTTATATTCATTTGGAATTAACCTGAAATTATCAATAATTTATACTGAATACAACAAATTTTCCTTAGTATCTGTTAATTTACGCAGCAGTGTCTTAAATTTACATTAAATTCTTAGGCATTTTATTTAATTTTTTTGAATTTCCTTTATTTCTTCTAAATTTACTCTAAACTTGATAAATGCAACGAATTTGATCAATATATACTATATATATGTTCGATACAATTGCATTTTTTTAAATTTATCTTGAATTTTTATGAATTTCGTCGAATTCTTCTCTTATCCCTTATTTTCATCCAAATTCACTCGAAATTAATTTACTTAATTTATTTTTTTCTTATTTTCAATTCATCAAAATTCTTTGAAATTTTCACCTCTCTTTAATTGAATTCAATAAGATTGTTTTTATTTATAAATTATCGTTCAATTCACTCAAACTTTTATAAATTGACTGAAAACAATAAAATTTTCCAAATTTGCTTCTAAATACTTTAAACTCTCTTGAATTTTACATGAATTATTCTGATTTTTTAAAAATGTTCAATTATTAATCCTGAATTCACATAAATTCCCATTAGACTCGTATCAATTTCATCAAACTCTCTTCAATTGTTCTAAATTCCTCCAATTTTACTAAAATAAGCGAATACTGAAAGAAAATTTAAATTCGTTTGAACTCAAGTTGAATTTGACGCGAATTCGTATAAATTTGTCCTGAATTTGCTTGAATTCCCTTAATTCACGATATTTTACTCAATTCAATGATTTTTTTTTAGTTTTTATACTTTGCCCTCAAATATTTTCAGCTCAACTTGAATTTCCACGTCCTTTACTACATTATTTTTTATTTCTTTAATATTTTGGAATTGTTCCTAATTCACTTGTTTTTAAATATTTCTCAAATTTTTATGAATTTCAACTTTATTGTCCTTTTTAATTTTTTTACTTACTTCAGTTCAATGAATTTTTTTTTTGATTTTTGTTAATTTTTTCAATTTACGCAATATATTATAAATTTGTTCAATTCACACAAATTCTTATGAATTTTGTCAAAGTCTTCCTTATTCCTGTGAATTATTCTCAAATTAATCCTATTTTACTGAAAACGACGGATTTTTCGTGTAATTTTTCAATAAATTTGAATTTTTGAATAGGAATCTTTGAACTACACAAAATGTGCGGATTTTTTGCATTTTTCTTTGTTTAAAGATCTTAAATATACTTATCATGGAGTCTATTCACTAAGTATTTCAGAAGAAACCTATGCTTATTATTTAAAAAAAAATGTTTAGGAGTCATTTCAGACCATAATTATAATAATATGTTACCTTTTCGTATTCTAAGCCCGATAATGTCTTTTTTTTATTTCACAAAATTTAGATCTCATTCTCTAAAGGATAAGAAATAGTATTAAGGGAGTAACAAATATATTTGCCTTCAATTTGTGTTTTTTTGAAAGTCGAAAACTATAAGACAATTTATTGTTAGAGTTAAATCGGCCTGGCCGAACCTGCATACGATTTTTTTTATATTAAAAGAAAAATTATGTATGTTTTGGGCACCCAAGTACATATATTGTGTAAAACAAATTTATAAATAAAAATTTGAAAAGTGGAATTAGGGTTGTGGGGCTAAGGCATAGGCTTTGGATACACTCCATGAACTTGCGGGTTCGATTCCCGCCTCGAAAACTGAAAGAGCTTCAGGAGCCTATGCGGTGAGCACTATCCTAGCAAGTCGTTTATCACCAAAGAGTCGTGTGACCCGTACCTCTGTAGAAAAAGGTTCTTTAAGTACTTAAAGCAGTTTCTTGGTGGTTCAGAACGGACCTTCAACTGTAGTTCACCTCCTGCCACCAAGGAAGTGCATTTGTACGGTAGAGGGGTGTAAATAGATAGGGTAGAAATGCAAGGAAAATGCCAATTCTTAGGGAACACATTATAGAAACTTCTATTCCGAATCCAAATTCGATTGATTCTTTTTTTTCAACAGATTATAAAGAAATATTATTAGTATCATAAAACGATAGACAAATATTTCTTCAATTGGCTTTTATCAATTCTTTCCCTTGCATAAAAATATTTTATTTTTATAAATCTCGAAAAAGAAATAGCGCTTGTCACGTACTTTTAATTTAGTTCTACAAAGAACAATTACGATGCACAATTTCGATTTGAACAATGTTTTGTGATACTGAATATTTCCGACAAATACGAAATAGTTCCCTTTTTAAGCAATATTTATCCACGCCCCAGTTTTCTAAAAAAATATTGCAATAATATAACTCACAATTCCAGCGCCGAGGTCAGTCAGCTTGCATGGCAGAACAGCGGTTCCACCTTTCTGTGCAAGAACTTCTCTGACTGGTCCACCACTTAGACCCTCTTCGCTTTTAACCTCGCTCGTCAGCACCACGTTATTGGCACTTGACTCCTGCTGGTGCCTTGCCTGGCTCCCTAAATAAAAAGCAAAACACAAAAGTCACATCCTTGCAAATCTCTCACAAATTAATTTATTAATCACTACGTCGAGTCAGGGTGGAATTGAAAAGGGGAAGAACATTGTTCATATTTCATTAAATTTCTTCCCTAGCGTTTCCTGGTAGAAATAATATATCATAGGTACATACTCGGACAAATTTTGTATTTAAAGAATAACCGAATTTGTTCCAAAGTAGCAGATAAGAGAAAAATCAGTAGTAATTGCGGACCTCCTTTTTTAGAAATACTATAGAACTTTTTCTATGAGAATTAAAAATAATTCAGAGAGAATTCTTAAACGTGGTCATAATTTTCTTACCGTGAAACTTGAACATTTATGAAACTGAAGGACATTGAAAACAAATGCAAGACTGGATATTTCACAGGCCATCACTACGATGAGAAATACGTCGCAGTACGATAATTTTAAGGCGCTTCCTCGGTCTTGACTTTTAGTCTATGTATTACAAATTACAACTCTCCTCCTACACTAATGAATTCTTTGATATCATATTTTAACCACATAATCTATAGGGCTAAATACAAACTCAATCAGACAGTTTTTTCAAAAAATAGTCTTGTTGTTTTTCTTCAGTTAATTGCAAATAAGATGCATTTTATGGGCCTATAAAGGAGCAAACCACCACTGAGAGTATACCAATTACGATGGTCCTTTTTTTTTACTTTTCGAATTTCTCAGCTCTCACCATCAAGTTTTTTTCTAATGTCATAAAAAACTCTCCTCTAAATTCGCGCAAAATCGGTTAATATTTAGGGGTGGCGCAAAGGCCATGAAGTTTCTCATGGGAAAAAATTAAGCTTCTTGTCAAAATAATATTTAAACGCGATAATATGTTAAAAATAATTCCGTGTTGCTGTATATTGTTTAGAATTCTTAAGAGAATAGGAATTATTCTTAAATTTTGAGGTCAAATAATTTTAAGCCACTCTTATGGATTCCCAAAGAAAACTCCACAAGTCACAAATTTTAATTTTACGTAATATTTCAGTTTATTGACGCTGTTCAATAGTTTTACAAAACAAATAATCTTTATTCGTCAATTTAAGAATACCCATTCATTTGTTTAAACAATTATTAATAAGTATAAATAAGAACTACCCTAGTACCCATGGTGAACCGAAGTCGATTCAGCAGCGCAGATATTTACTTCACCATGGGTATACTCACGGAGGTGGTTCGCTTCTTCTCAGGCGCAGGACATGCATCATATTTTTCATTAATTAAAAAAAAACAATTAGACCACTTTTCGCAGATCAAAAACTCTGTTCAAGCTTATATGCAGCCCTTTAGATTATGTGGTTAAAGTTTGACATCAAACAATTTATAATTGTAGAATAAAAGTGTACATTCGTAAGACATGCACTAAAAAGCAAGCACGAGAAACCGCTTGATGGTCGCCGCGCAGAGACCAAAACGTACAAAATATTCCGATTCATATATTTGGTCTGACCTGCATACAAAATAAATCAGGAATAACAGAGATAACTTAGATTGCATGTACTTTTTATCCCAATTATATTCGCATACAATAGCAATTATACATATTTTTTTAAACATATGATTAGGTACTATATTATATTGTAAGAGCTAGAACAGAAAAAACAGGTTATTGAAGAATCTGGCAGGAATCTAACAACAATTTGTGGGATGGACGCCATATGATTTTTTACGCTGATTAACTGAAGTGTGAGAATGGAATGTCAGTAAAATCATTAAATGTAATTATTATACTCATAAATTAATTATGGTTATGATTTCATTTTCTAACAAGTGGCATATTTTTACTTAATTAACTAAAATATACCTAATGGGACAATAAAAAGTAATAGAATGTTGTCCTTTTAACTGATGTTTAGGACAGTGCATTTACCAAGAAAATTTATAAAAATGTCGAGTTTTACACATTTTTACTTTAAAATTTGAAATCTTTAAATTCAATTATTTTATCGTGATTGCTGCACGAGGAACGGAACAAACAAGAAATAATGGTGAATTCATTTTTGAAGCGAGAATTTAACAAATCTTTATTAAAAATCTATTCAATCACTTTGAATATGGCATTTAATATATTCACAGAAAAAAATACACTTAAAGTTTGTTGCATGTGAAATTTCTCGCTGTTAATGTTTGCATACTATTTGGCGAAATTTGATCCTAGCATGGAATAAAAGCTGTCCTTCTGCTACGGCGTCGTTAGCATCAATAAGAAGACCGTTAAAAATTAAACATATGTTATCGAAAGTTTCACCAAGGTTAGGAGAATAATTCTGATCTCGTCTACTGCATCACGCTGAAGTGAGCGAATTTCGTTAAAACATGTTGAATCACTAACAGAAAATACGCAAATAATTGTTCTTACTTATATATCTCCTCTGAAATAAATTAAAATATTGTAGACGAATTATAAACTTATTTAGTACCATTTAGCGAAAAGCGCAAAAAGCAACTGACAGATGGCAATCCGCATTTCTCTCCAATTTAATGAAATTAAACGACGATAGATAGTGCTGGCGTTATAATTCTTGCTACATCTGGAATATAAATAGAGCGATTATGAGGCGAAAGATTATCCAGGCAAGGTTAAAAATCACAAATTATCTTCGATTCATGTAAAGTTTATCTGGCAAGGTTACTTTTTGTTGTGGTGAGTCTTTCACCTGGAGTTGATTTAAAGTTTATCTTCCGTTTTTTCTATGTTTTTATTATCAATATAATTTTTAATTATCTTTTTTTCATATTAATGATTAGTTTACTAATTATTTTCGAACATTTCGACTTTTCTTTACCGAAAGGTTATTACCATTCACCGATTTTTTCTCATATTGGAAACTTCAACGTTCATTTTTGAAACACGCTTTCCATAATTTTTCCGGGAATCAAATCTAATTCTCAATCGTGTGCAAGGTCTCGCGGGTCTTTCCAGAACGCAGTCTCGACGCTCAACTCCATATAGTGATCCGAGTGATAGCAGAACTGGCTAGGGAATTTCGATATCCAAACTACCTACAATGTTCGCATTAATTTAACGTATCTATTCTCAAATTACATCATACTTGTACCTTTTGCGTAACGTGACCCAAAACATAAAGCATACTTTGCCAATAAAGATTCTAGATTATTAAATAAACCGGAATGTCGGTTAAGGGAAAATGGCATTCTATACACTGAGCAAAAATGCTACATTCTCAATTGATTCACTATTGAATTAATAAACATAGTTTAAAATCAAATATTTCCTAAATTCAGACGCTTATACTATAGAATGTATAGTATCTCTATTTGGTTCAATATTGATGGTATAAATTCTGTAGCATATACATTCTAATCGATGAAATATCCGCTTTTGAATGAGGTTAATTGACTTAATAGTA
Organism: Druon quercuslanigerum; assembly: GCA_010014905.2. Lineage (NCBI taxonomy): Eukaryota > Metazoa > Arthropoda > Insecta > Hymenoptera > Cynipidae > Druon > Druon quercuslanigerum. The sequence continues at coordinate 4,801 of JAAAKG020141640.1, read as the reverse complement.
TATTTTAGTATTGAAGGATGAAAAGGCGCCTGGTATAGATAAATTTCAAAGGAATTTTGAAGATATGGGGGCGAGAACTAAACGAATAGGTATTAGGCTGATCCAGAAAAAAAATAAAGTTCGAATTTCTTTTGCGATGATGATTTATTTGGTGAGGTTCCCAACAAAAGAAAAAGAGTATTTTTTCTCAGTTAGAAAGCGTTTAGCCTTGCCACCACCACGTGTAGAAAAGTCTATTTAGGCCAAATTGAGTCACATTGAGGTGGCCCAAATATCAATTAGGCAGAAATTTGGCACGATAATTATTCCTAGATGGGGCTCTTGGTCCAATTAGGCGATCCAGTTGTGCCCTATTTGGGTAATCTAAATCATACTTGATCAACTTAAAAAGAGAACTTTCGTTAATATTATATTAATAAGGCATTTTTTATGTGCTGAACTTATAAATTTTAGTTGAATAAATAATACAAACTTTTTTGTTTTTGAAGGCGGAAGTTAGTATTTTTGAATTCGATGGTGTGCAAATAAAATTGGCGACACATCCCTTATCTCTCATCCATATGTTAAAATGCGGTTTCGAAGAACAGACCACAAAATATTACACAAGGATGAGTTTGACGGTCTTTATAAAAATTGATTATTATTCACTTGCACCTTTACTCAGCATTTGTGCAAATTACGCTGTTGAAACATTATCTTTCTCTAAAAAAACCAAAGCCTCACTGAAAAATACGCATGGCTGAGGGCGTTTACATTTTTTAGTTCTGCATTATAATTGGTCAAAATAATATCGTAAAAATACGCAGCTGATTTTAAAATATATTAAAACCTACACGGAGAAAATATATATAATAAACTGAAAAAAATGTTTTTTCTGTGTATAAGAAAATAATTTCATAGATATTTGTGCAATCATTTTTTTAGTTTCACCAAAGTTCAGCCAAAAAATAAAATTTGTTAGCATGCATATTTTTGTCAGCGCGGTTAAAATATTTAATATTTAATATTAAATATTAATGAGGATTTGCAGGGCAAAAATAAATTCTGCAAAGTGGGTTTTCTCAGATTAACGAAAATATCCTTCATTACCATTCTCTTTCTATAATATGTAAAACATACAAAAAAATCAATAGATAGATTTTTAACTTGGGAACATACTTTAATATTTTACGCGACATTTTTTATTTATAGTACATAACCACAATATTTTTTATCTTAGCATTAGAAATCAATTTCTAGTCAGGAGCGCGAAGCATTGGTGAAGTTAGTCGAAGCTCTAACAAATTGCCCGTATGTATGTGATTTCAGTATGTAAGTTTTAATAATTGACAATTTTGAGAGACAAAAATATGTCTGCGTTTATGGCCGGAGTAAATTATTTGCATTTTTCTAGAGTGGGACGCTTAATTGGGGCCAAATTGACGCTCAAGAACTATTTTGGCTGCATTTAGTTGCATTTATATTTTCCTCAGGGTAGACCCCAAGTCAAATATTTATACGCATTTTTTTTCATTGGGTAGAGTAACTTTAAAAAACAATTTGTAAATTTAAAATTGCTTAGTAATTGAGGAAAACTTTTATTTTAGGTTGCTTATTAACTGCGCACAAGCTTGACATAGATCGATTAATGTTCTGAGGTTTTGCGGGGCCAAAATAGTTTCTAAAGTGTTGTTTTGTCCATTATAATAAAAATATCGTGAATTACCATTTTTTTAATATTCTGTAAAATATACCCAAGGTTTTGCAGTTTCAATACTTAGATGGCTATTTAAATCAAGAACACGCTTTATTTTTTGCATGATGTTCTTTATTTATTCTATTATATAAATACACAATCGCTTATCTTAAGTTTAGAAGTACATTTTTCGTCAGCTAGCACCTGGCACATTCTCCGCCCCAGCAAGATGTCCGTATATAGGTGCCTTTATTATGTAACTTTCAATGATTAAAAATTCGGAGCAGCAAATCCAATTACATTTTATGTTCGGAGTGCTTGTGGTCTAATATAGAATCGAAATATATTGCTTTAATTATTAATTTTTTTAAAAAGTAGAACTTCTAATTGAGGCCAGATTGGTGCCCAAGAACTAGTTGGGCAAAATTGATCAAATTTTCACGTGCATTCAATTTTCCAATTGAAGATACAAGTGGAGACCCCCCATTTTTAAAAGTACGATGCTGGAAAGCATAAATTTTCATAAAAGAGAGTGTAAATTGGATGAATTTCTGAAAATCACTCACCCAAATTTAACGTCTGCATTTTCTTTTGATTTTCGCGCCCATTGATTTTTGCGTACGTTTTTTTCACCGATAATTTTGAATCGTTATTATTTGCTTGAACAATACTTTTTTCACATTTTATGGCAAATTATCGGCCCCCCTGAAACCGTATAAGCTAAATATTGGACGTACGTAGAACATGGCAAATGTTGCAATTTCACGCGATTCTTTTCCTCATTTATGTAAAAAAATTTGATATTCTCAATGGCTACGTGTTAGAAGTGAATGATGGTGGCTTCCCCAACACGTCTTCCCTGATTTCAGTTTCTGAGAGACAGCCAGCAGAAAGCTCAGGCCAGTCAATGAAGAATCGAAAATTTGACTATAAGTCCATAAGTTTTCAAATTTTGTGAATTTATAAATAAGGTTGAAAAAATAATAAATGTTACTTTGCCATCCCCTCTGAGGTCCTCACCATGTATGAAAATAAGAAAAACATTTTTTTTACAAAAATAGCTTTACAAAAATATATAAAGTACTTAAGCTTACTGTAACGGGTTAGGTAGAATTTTTCACAGTTCTCCAGATAATTACCTTTTGAAAGTTGCGAAACGTAGAATTTTGCCGAGTTTGTTGATAAATATGCAAAAAACTACATTCTTATGCCTTATTCAAGTCAAAAGTTACATTTACACAATACAAAATTGTTTGAATAATGAACAACAGATTTAGTAAGCCGTGCTGATTTTTTATATTTTTTTATTGCAAAATGCGTGATCCTCGTTTAGAGATTGGTCTTTCGGGTATGCTAGAAGAGGGACTGGAATGAACATAAAAAAAATAAATACTCTGGTTTTTAGTAGACCACCTTAATGGGCATAGATAATTTACAATAGAGTATACCGAGGAGATGGATGGCCCGAGTTATTGAAAGAAGGTTTAGTGGTACAAATAGTGAATATTAGCGAAGGGAAGGAGATTAAAGATTATAGGAAATTTATGCTAATGTTTACATTATATAAAGTAAATTTATAATTAATTTCTCAGAGAGGTAAAAGAAAAGATTTGAGGAAAACAAGATAAATTAAACGCATCAGACAAGGTTTATAAAAAAAGTGGAGGCGATGGAGAACGCATATGTTCTGAGTTTCATGATGAATAAAAGGAACAAAAGGGAGAAAAGGCAAATGATATCAATTTTCATAAACTTAAAGCCGGAGTTTGATGCATTGGGGCAAGTAGAAATAGGAACAGTTTTTGTGAGCAAGGAAATGAGAGGGCTTAATAAAGATAGTGTCTACAATTTTCAGGGAGCCAAAAAGTAGCGTAAAAGTAGCAGAGCAAGTCGGATACTTTCTGCTTGATGATAGGATTAGGTCAAGGATGTCATCTGAGGTCGCTATTATTTAATTTATATCAATTTAATATTTAGAAGAAGAAATTAAGATAAAACGATAGGGAAGTGTTAGGGTGGGAATAGAAAACATATATATTGGCATAGGTGAACGATATAGTGTTTGTCGCAGAGCATTAAGAAGTATTGGCGGGCTTAATGAAAGGATTGACAAAACAATTAGATACGAAAAAGTTAAATGTAAACGTAGAGAAGACAATAATAATAAGGCTTCGAAAAGTGCGATGAAAAAAGAGACATGGACTGGAAGATGGAACGGATTAGAGTAAGAAGAAGTGAAGTAGTTTAAGTATTTGGGATATATCTTACAAAAAACTTGAGATCACAAAGCTCATATAAGACAAGGATAAAAAAGTAATGAATCTGATATGACGAATAGGAAAACGAAGGTATAAAAAAAGCTTTAAATGGAAAATGTGGTTACTTTATATGTTAGTACGATTGATATTGGGCTATGGAGCTGAGATATGGGATTGGGAAGAAAGGAAATAGATTGAGAGGTTACAAGAAAGGTATATGAGGGGAAATCAGGAGCTGGATATTATTGTGGGGGCAGAACAGTAAATGGATAAATTAAGTAAAACGCGGGAAAGTAGCCATGTATATTCGAGATGAAGCTAAGGGAATGAAAGGGAAAGGAGTTGGCGAAAAAAATTTTGAAGTAGGTAGAAGAAAATAAAGGAGAGCGATGGAATTAACGAGATGGGAAGAAGAAAGGAGGGAGTTCCTATGTGCTACAGATATATGAAAGGGGGCTCATGTAAACTATTAAAAATTGGAAATAAACGCAAAATAATGACAATAATGATAAAAATAGTGTAGAATGAGGAAGAAAAATATAATCGATTGTATAAAATGATGAATAAGGAAGCTTTATTACATATAATATGAAAAAGCAATTTTTTTGTTTTGAATATAAGCAGTTGGATAAAATACATAGGAAATAGAGCAAATAATGAAATCGCAGAGTAAAATTTTTTATTAATGATTATTTTTTTAACTTTTAATTTTGTGTCTGTTTAAATTTAATAAAACCGTATAACTAAATGTAATTTAAGCGGAAACGGTAAGTTTGGCTGAGCACATAAACGACTGCAGCGACATCTATAAGAAAATCGGAAATTCAGTCTAGTGCCCCCTGGCCAATACAAATACAACTTCATACCC
>JAAAKG020141639.1:0-11809 GCA_010014905.2 Druon quercuslanigerum | reverse complement strand
CCTCCCTACCGAGTGAGTCACGCCTACCCCGAAAGGGAAACGGCTTAATGGTGTAATAATAATAATAATAATAATCTAAATCTGAGGTCTGAACAAGTCGACTATTGAACGAATTTCGAAATGTTCAGATATTAACATTATTTTAGCAAACTTTATATGATTTTAAGAAATTTCAACACATTTTTTATTTTAATACGTACATTTGCAAATTGATAAACACAAAAATTATTTAATTACAATTTAACCAAATTTATATGCATACATATATAATTGTATATATAATTATATAATATAATATATGATTATATAATATAAAATATTATTACATAATTTAACAAAAGTTATTAATTACAAAAAGGAGGCTCATAGCCTCTTCCCCTACATGCCCAATTACACATAATAATAATCTAATTCGAGTGCATAATTTATTACAAACAAAAAAGGTTAAATAAAAAGCGAAAACCACTTTGCTTTTTCAGATAGGTTTTTTTAAATTTCATTTTACATTAAGAAATTTAAAAAGTTTTATTCCTCAGTAGTCTATAGATTTCAATTTTATATTTGCCATTAGCACAAATTTATTGTATAGGTATTCAAATTTCTTAAGTCACATCAAAAGCTTAATAATCAGATAAAAATTTATAAAAATTATAATAATAAATCTGAATACTTCAGAAGGATAATCTTGACGCCTATAAATTGTAAGCTGACGACTACACTCGTAAGCAAATTAGTTATTACGCATTATTCAGCTTTTCGTCCACTTTGAAAAAATGAGAACGGTTTCTACTTTCGTTTTCACTCTGGTGGTCATCGTGACTTCTATAGGTGAATATAATAATATAATATAGCCGTAATTTATCATCTATTTTAGGCTTATCATATATAACAATAGTTATATTTTTATCAGAAAAGGTAAGTTCATACAAAAAAAAAAAGATTTCTAAAATCATGAAGACAAAAAACGAAATTTTCCTTCAAAAATTAAATTTTCATTAAAAAAATTTCTTTTTAATAAAAATTAAATTTTAAACCAAGAAATTTTTTTTTTTAACCTAAAAGAAGAATTTTAAAGCTAAAAAAGTTCAATCTTAAAAAATGGAAGAGTTACATGTTTAGTTAAAAAATTAATTTTAAAATAAAAAAAGGGTTTTCCCCTAAACAGTTTAATTTTCAACGTAAGACACAAGTCGTCAATTAAAAACAAAATTTTTATAAAAATGACGTTTAACTTTTACTCAATTAGTTGAATTTTCATTTAAAAAAAAAAGAATTTTTAACAAAATATTGAAACGTTCAACCAAAGAGATGAATCTTTAACTAAAAATATAAATCTCTAACAAAAATAAAGAATTCTTCACAAAGTAATTCAACCAAATCTTGCAAGCAAAATACTTGAATACTGAAGCAAAGGAGAATAACTTTTAACGAAACAGTTGTATTTTCATAAGAAAAAAAATTTCTACTAAATCAGATAATTTTCTGAATTAGAAAGGTAATTTAACAAAAAAATAGTTACATTTTTGATTTAAAAAGATTTCAGTTGAGTTTTCAAGATGAGAAAATATATATTTTTTTTTAAAAAAAGTTTCTATATAAAATGTCCATAAAAACGAATTTTTTTAACCAAAAAGAATAAATTTTTCCAAAAAATAGTTGAAATTTGTATAAAATAGTTGCATTATAATCCAAGAAAGATCGAATTTGTACTAAAAAGAGAATTGATCCACACCATAATTTCAATTTTTAAGAAAAATCACATTTTCTACGAAATAGTTGGATTTTCAACAAAACAGTAGAAATTTCAACTAGAAAATATGACTTTTTAACAAAAAAACTCTAATTTTTAACAGAACAGTTGCTTTTTGATCGAAGAAAGATGAAATTTTTGATTTCAGTTCTTTTTTTAACACAAAAATATTAAATTTAAACAAAATGTAAATTTTGGCCGAAATATTTAGTTACAAATGAAAAAAGAATTTTTCGCCAGAAAGTATGACTTTTCAACAAAGTTTTAGAATATTCAACAACACAGTTGCATTTTAATCCAATCAGGACGTCATTTCCTCTGCAGCTCAAAGAAGATTTCAGTTCACTGTCCAAAACCAGAATGAGAATTGTAAATAATAAGTCAATTTTCTGCTATTTAGCAGAAAATTGACTATTTAAATATTCGAATTTTAGCTCGAAAAATATGACTTTTTAACTACATTTTTTAATTTTCCAAAAAAAAGATTTGAATTTTCATCCAAAATGATATAAATTGTTTTCTCTACACAAAAATGCGTATATTTAACAAAAAGCAATTTTCTCAGAAATAGTTAAAAAAAAATTGCATTTTCATTCAATAAAGATGCAATATTTCTTCTAAAAAAGATTAACTTTTAAATTCAAATGACGAATCAAAAGAAAAATTTTTATTCAAAAAAGATTTCACTTGATTTATCAGCAATAAAATATGAATTTCAAATCAAAGGTTATTGTTCTACGAAAAGAGATGAATTTTTAACCCAAAAAGTTGAATTTGCAACCGAAAAATTTATATTCTAGTCTGTAAAGACGTTAAAAAATTATGTTGTTCTCTGATGGTAATACAGATTTCTTGAATTCCCTATTTATTCTTACAGAATTAACTTTACAGTCTGACATAAATCTTAATAGCGAACGTAATCCTGGTTCTTCTTCGTCTGTTAGACGACATTCTTCTGAACATTTTGGTATCCCTGAGCAGCCGACTTTTCGTGTCAGGTCCAGGTCTCCGCCTGGCAGGGCTCCTTCTGGTGGAGTACTTGGATATGCACTCGGACAACTTGGATTTATTCGACTTATTCCATTTAAAAATCAGAACCGCCTTTTTGAATTTCGAAGATGCGTTTTTCCTGCCGGAAAACCAATTCGAATGCGAGTAGTACATAGGAGCTATCCATTTGTACCAAATCAAGAATATATTGTATTATCAACATCCAATGGCGATGTTTCTGCAATATTGGATAATAGTGGGATTCTTTTGGGAATATATAACACCAATAAAAATCATACGCGAGTCAAAATGAATCTGATAAGCGGTGAAATTTATAATATGACCACAGATGAAAAAAGGGAATGTCAAATTGGCATGCGTTACCCAATTTTCCCACATAATTTTAGGGAAGTCGTTGCAAATCAAGATTCGCTACAAACTGTGTACCATTAATTAAATTTTAAGAAATTTAAATTAGAATAAAATTAAATTTAAAATCCTATTTCACGCCCAATAAGCCAGCTAATCTGCAGATTGCGTGCAAGTAAAAAAAAGACTGCAACGACGAGATTTTGACAACCATCATAAAATGTTCCTATTACTATTTGGAAAAAGACAGAAATTTCCCTAAAAGAAAAGAAAATAATGCTTTTCTTTACATTACCAAGACAAGAAAAATGTGAAATTCCCAGTATCTGAGAATCATCTGAGGGTCAAAATGCAAACACATTATAAATCTACCTAAAATATCCGTCATGAACACATCAGCAATATGGAAAGTGAATGAAAATCAAGATTCTTGAAAAGTCAGTGCTAAATATAATTAATCATACTAGTATAACTCTTGTTAAATTTCTCCCAATCAATTTTTAAAATAACAGATAACTCCTTTTGATTTTTTAATAAAAAGCATTTCCATAAATTTTCTCTTTCTCAGATTACTTATACCAGTCAAAATCATGGTCAACAAAAATCAATTCCTTTGTTTGTCTGAAAAGAAAATCCTAAATGAACATCACTTTTGTATGCCTCTATCCTAGTATCAGGCAGCCCGACAGTCTGTCCCACATAAGTCTTAAACTTCTTCAAACATAGATTAAATAGGTTTTGAAATTTTACAGAAAATGGAAAAACAAAAGTATCGAAAAAACTATACTTCTTCAATCCTTTCTGAATGCATGCAGGCCAAATATTACTTTGTTTTGATTTGCTGAATTCTATTTGTAATATGTTTCTCAATTAACGTTTGTGGAGATTGATTTGGAAAAATTATATTTCTAACAATATTCACCATTAATTCGCCTACGTACACTATCTCAAGAGTTTTTAACAATATTTAAATACTGCTTTTCCTTAACCTAAATCTTTTATAAAAAATGCTATAGAATTTTAAACAACTTAAAGAAATTACTGTTTCTTCTGATCACATCAGGATGTCTCTTGATGTTATTTCTCTTCATTAATGTCTCTATAGATTTGGTTTTTAATAGTATTGAAGAAAGATAATCTTACACTACAAAAGTCACTTCTTTACCTTTGGCTTAATTCAAAGAAAAAATTAATTTGTCGTGGATAACTCCTATTTTCAATTAACCAAAACTTTTTACAGACAAGCAATCAGAACTCCTATGGGTTCTCCAATTTCTAATACTTAAGCTAAGATGTTAAGGCCCGATTTAGAAGCAGCGATTTAAAAAAAAATCAGAATTTGAAATTATTGCCTACTTTAGGTACGTAGATGATACTTTTCTAATTATTCCTAAAGATAAAAAAACAAGCTATTTATATTTTAAACTCTATGCATAAAAGATCAATATTCACGTTCTTAAAATGAACATTATTAAAAATGATCACAGTTTTATCTCTTCTAATTTGTTTCGCAAATCATTCTATTATGATCGATTACTTAATTTTCTAACTAAAAATATCTCACAACAAAAAATTACTTTTTAAAAAAATCAGTTGACTCAGCTATTCTACTTTATGATAAAAAATATTTATAAGTGAAACATAGGAATACTAAAACATTACCTTTTTCCAAATAACTTTCCACTTTTCGTCTAAATTGTCTAAATTCTTAATGATGATTTAGATAATGATATTAATAATGATAATAGTTCAATGTTTCTTTGAGATGATACACAAAATTTTACATGAAAAAAGTAATCCTACACAAAGAGCTTTTGCTGAAATAGTTTTGTATCAAAAAAAAAACTTGGTAATTGTCTTAATAAAATTATAGATCTAGAACAGCCTAATGAATCTTAAAACTCTATTCTTGAATTCTTTCTTTAAAGCGGTCACAATATTTTGAACAATAATATTCTCCTTTCTATCTCATTATCAAAATTGAAATACATACATTAATTTTGTCGTGCTAGTTTCTATTTTCTTAATCTTAATTATGGGAGCAGGATGTTCTTTCATCCTGTTCTCATAACAACTGATTTTTAAAAAAATATGTTTAACTTTTTATCTAGTATTTAATTTTTTTTTAATATTGCATAAATGTAATGTAAATTACACATTAGACCCAAAAATTCAGTTATTATCAACATTTAATTTCTTTTAATAGCAAGTTTATTATCTACTACGGTTATAATATTTTTTAAATTTTAATAGTTTTAATGTTCACCGTTTGCATCATCGGGGGAACTAAACTTGTAAATAAATTACGAAAGTCTAATATCTCTTTTATACTTCTCATTGGGGTGAGAATTAAAAAAATATTTGAGTTAGTCTTTGCACAATTCCAAAATTCAACTTTTTATAGGGCACCTTAATCGTTATCTCATAATTTATACGCTTCAAGCTCCCTATTATGATTTATTATACTTATATTTGTTAAATCAGTTTTTTGCGTTTTTTTCAGGTAGTATTTGCAATTCTTTCAGATTTTTGATAAAATATGAAAAAAATGATAATAAAATATGATCTACATCTGAGGTCTGAACAAGTCGACTATTGAACGTATCTCGAAATGTTCGGATAATAACATTATTTTAGCAGAATTTATATAATTTTAAAAAATTTCAACAAAATTTTTATTTTAATACGTACATTTGCAAATTGATAAATACAAAAATTAGTCAAAATCAGCGCCTTGCACTCACAAAAAAAGGATCATAGCCTATTAAGATATTGGGTAACTTCCCCTACACACCCAATTACACATAATAATAATCTATTTGGAGTGCATGATTTATAACAGACAAAAAAATGTCAAATTAGAAGCAAAAATGACTTTGCTTTTTCATATAGGTTTTTTTTTAAATTTTATTTTACCTTGCGAAACTCAAATTATTGTATTACTGAATAGTCTATAGCCATTAACACAGATTTAATATATAGGTATTAAATTTCATGAGTCACATCAAAAGCCAAAAAATCAGATAAAAATTTATAAAAATTCTAATAACAAATCTGAACACTTCAGAAGGACAATTTTGATGCCTATAAATTGTGAGATGACGACTACACTGGTATGCAAATTATTCATTACGCATTATTCAGCTTTTCGTCCACTTTGAAAAAATGAGGACTGTTTCTACTTTCGTTTTCACTTTGGTGGTCATCGTTAGTTCTATAGGTGAATATAATAATATAATATATCCATACTTTAAAATATATTTTAGGCTTATCACATATAACAAGAGTCATAATTTAATCAAAAAAGATAAATTCGTACAAAAAAGAGAATTCTAAAACCATGAACACAAAATACGACATTTTCATACAAATATTGAATTATCATTGAAGAAATTTCTTTGCAACAAAAATGAAATTTAAAATATTACAAAAAAGAGGAGAATTTTCACCTAAAAAACTTAAAGCTCAAAAAAATGGAAAAGTTACATTTTCAAGTAAAATATTAATTTTAAAACAAAAAAAGGCTTTTCCACTGAACAGTTAAATTTTTAACCAAAGACACAAGCCTTTAATCAAATACAAAAATTTTTGAACCATGTACTTTCATTTTTACCCAAGTAGTTGAATTGACAATTAAAAAAGATTAATTTTTTTAAAAAATGGGTAAACTTTCAACCAGTGATATGAATCTTCAACTAAAAATATAAATCTCTAACGAAAAAAATATTTCTTAACCAAATTATTCCACTAAATCTTGCAAGCAAAATAGTACAATACTCAAGCAAAGGAGAATAATTTTTAACCAAACAGTCCCATTTTTGTCAAATAAAGATGAAACTTCTAAAGCAGATGAATTTTCAAGGGCAAATAAAAAAATTAAATAAAAATAGTTGAATTTTCACCCAGAAAAGATTTCAGTTCTCTTTTCAACATTAAAATATTAAATTTAAACAAAATGTATATTCTTGACGAAATATTTATTCATAAATAAAAGCAGAATTTTGCGCCAAAAAGTATATCAGCAACAAAATATGAATTTCAAATGATAGGTTATTTTTCTAAGAAAAGAGATGAATTTTTAACCTAAAAAGACGAATTTTAAGCAAAGCAGTTGAATATGCATCCCAAAACGATGTATTCTAGTCCGTACAAACGTCAAAAAATCCTGTTATTCTCTGATGATCATACAGATTCCTTTGAAAAATATGCTTGAAACACCAGCCGTAATAATGCGTGTATTTCTGGAAAAGGATTCTTCTCTCGATCTCTGTAGTAGCTTGATAGGAAAACACCCGAGCGTCAATCGAAAGTTCTGTTGTTTAATTTTAAGCGGAGCGAACGGAGAAGATATTTTTGAAGAAAAAAATTTTATTTAGAAAATTTTTAATTCATGCCTGCGTCTACTCTTTAAAGACGTTAGGAAATTCTGTTATTCTCTTGTGGTAATACAGATTCCTTTGGAAATTTTAATCGCAATGCCTCACATAATCATTCCTGTCTTTCTGAAAAATCATTCTTCTCTCGATCTCTCTAGTAGCTTAATGGGAGAGAACTCCACCATTTATCGTGACTTCTGTGGTTCGATTCCCAGCGGGGCGAAGGGAGAAGATCTTTTTTCAGAAACAAATGCAATTAAACATTTTTTTAATTGAAGCTCCATTTAATCTGTATAGACGTTAAGAAATTTTGTCATTATCGCTTGCTAATACAGCTTCCTTAAATTCTCTATTTTTTCTTGCAGAATTAACTTCACAGTCTGACAGGAATCCTAATAGCGAACGTAATCCTGGATCTTCTTCGTCTGTTAGACGACATTCTTCTGAATATTTTGGTATCTCTGAGGATCCGCTTCTTCGTGTCAGGTCCAGGTCTCCGCCTGGCAGAGCGCCTTCTGGTGCAGTACTTGGATATGCACTCGGACAACTTGGGTTTATTCGACTTATTCCAAAGAAAAATCAGAACCGCCTTTTTGAATTTCGAAGATGCGTTTTTCCTGCCGGGAAACCAATTCGAATGCGAGTAGAACATAGAAACTATCCATTTGTACCAAATCAAGAATATATTGTGTTATCAGCATCCAGTGGTGATGTTTTTGCAATATTAGATAATAGTGGGATGCTTCTGGGGATATATAAAACTGATTTAAATCATACTAGAGCAAAAATGAATCTGATAAGCGGTGAAATTTATGATATGACCACAGACGAAAAAAGGGAATGTCACATAGGCATGCGTTACCCAATTTTCCCACATAATTTTCAGGAAGTCGTTGCAAATCAAGATTCGCTACAAACTGTATTTCACGTCCAATAATCAAGCTAATCTGTCGAATTCCTGCAAGTAAAAACAAAACTGCATCGACGGCATTTTGACAACGATCATAAAATGTTCCTATTACTATTTGGAAAAAGACAGAAATTTCCCTAAAAGAAAAGAAAATAATGCTTTTCTTTACATTACCAAGACAAGAAAAATGTGAAATCCCTAGTATCTGAGAATCATCTGAGGGTCAAAATGCAAACACATTATAAATGTACCTCAAATATCCATCATGAACACATCAGAAATATAGAAAGTCAAAGAAAATCAAGATTCTTGAAAAGTCAGTGCTAAATATAATTTATCATACTAGTATAACTCTTTTTAAATTTGTCCTAATCAGTTTTTGAATTAACAGATAACTCTTTTTATTTTTTTGATATAAAGCATTTCCATAAATTCTCTCTTTCTCTCATCACTTATCCCAGTCAAAATTATGGTCAACAAAAATCAATTCCTTTGTTTGTCTGACAAGAACATCCTGAACGAACATCACTTTTGTTTTCCTCTATCCTAGTATTAGGCAGCCTGCCAGTCTGTCCCACGTAAGTCTTAAACTATTTCAAACATAGATTAAGTAGATTTCGAAATTTTACAAAAAGTGGAAAAACAAAAGCATTGAAAAAACGATACTCCCTAAATCCTTAATGAATATCTGCAGGCAAAATATTACTTTGTTTTTGATTTTCTGAATTCTATTTGTAATATGCTTCTCAATTAAAGTTTGTGGAGGTTGATTTAGAAAAAGTATATTTCTAACAATATTCACCATTATTTCGCCTACGTACACTTTCTCAAAAGTTTTTAACAATATGTAAAATACTTCTTCTCCTAAACCTAAATCTTTTACAAATAATGCTACAAAATTAAAAAAACTTGAACAAAGTACTGTTCCTTCTGATCAAATTATGATGTCTCTTGATGTAACTTTTTCACTAATGTCCATATAGACTTGGTTTTTAATAGTATTGAAAAAAGATGGTCTTACATTTAAAAAGTCACTTTCTTACCTTTAGCTTAATTTGAAGAAGGAATTAAATAACAATAACAATAGCAACTAAGAACACTTCTACACATTAGACGAACAGAATACCATAGTCTACCATAGACTATGGTATTCTGTCTACCAGAATACCAGTGTCTAACATAGTTCTTATTGATTTATATAATGATAATAATTATAATAATGCTTAAATTGTTCTTTGGGATGGTATTGAAATTTTACATCAAGAAAGGAATCCTACACAAAGAGCATTTGCTGAAATAGTTTCGATCAAAAAAAGAATAGCTTAATGAATCTTAAAATTCTAGTTGTTAGTAGTTTGAATTCTTAATTCTTTATTCTTAACTTAATTCTAGTAGTTTGAATTCTTTCTTTAAAGCGATCGCAAGAATCCCAACAATAATATTCTCCTTTTTAATTTTATCATGCTAGTTTCTACTTTCTTAATGCTTTAATAATTCGCATCTGTTATTTATGAAAATTAGCATCCTTATGAAGGCAGGTTGTTCTTCCAACCTGCTTTCATAAGAACTCATTTATTAAAAATACTTTAAACTTTTTATCTACCAGCATTTAGGACCTTTTTAATTTTTCATAAATTTTACAGAAATTACACATTACAGCTAAAAATCTCGTTGGAAAATTGAAACACTGGTAACTCTTGTACCTATTATTAGATCATAAACTACAATTCATTTGTTTAATTTCTTTACATAGCATACATAATAGGAAACTTTCCTTTGGTTGCCTTCACTACATTATAACCTGGATTTTTAAATAATTTTTTCATAAACATATACAATTTTTACTCGGTGCTCCATCTCAAATTGAAATTTTGTTATGGGGTGTGTAGTAAATATAATTAACAATATGAAAAGGCAAGGACGGTTTTCTGGCTTACGGTCGAGATCACAACACCGTTTTCGCATTTTCATGTTGTTTTCACCCTGTCAATTATGAATTATTTAATTATAATACATACAAATTTAAAATTTTTAACAGATTAATTTTTTTTAAACAAAAAAAACATATTTTCTATGGTAAAAATATGGCTTGTTTGATCAAAATACTTTAATTTTAACCTAAAAAGAAAATTTCCCAAGAAAAAAGTGTCATACTTTACATTTAAATCAAAAGACGAATTTTCATCAAAGAAAGATTTTTTTCTCAAGAAAGAAATTAAAGTTTATGTCAATTGTTGAAAATTCAAGCCAAAAGACGAATTTTTCTGCAAAAATTGAATTTTCAAACTGATGCATTTTTAACCAACAAAAATGTAATTTCAATTGATGAAACTTATTTATTTTTACCAGAAAAGGAGAATTTTAAACTACAAACGATCAATGTTAAAAAAAATGAAAAGTTGCATTTTCATTGAAAAAATTAATCATAAACCAAGAAAAGGCTTTTCCAATAAATAGTTGATTTTTTAAAATTAATTTTGTTAGTTACATTTTTAATTAAAAAGACTAATTTTTAACAAAATAGTTAAACTTTTTACCAAATAGGTAAATTTTTAACTAAAAATATAAACATTTAACAAAAAAAGTGTTTTCTTAACAAAGTGAATTAACCAAATCAGTGAAAAAAAATTGAATACTCAAGCGAAGAAAAAGAATTTTTAACCAAATAGTTGGATAATTATCCAAAAAAGGTTGAATGCTTCTTTGAACAGGTGAATTTTTATTTGATAAAAAAAAATTGTTGAATTTTCTGTTAAAAAAGATTTCAGTTGACTTCTCACGATCAAAATATGAATTTTTAAACTAGAAAACTAGTTTTTACGAAAAAATTTAATTTCAAATCCAAAAAGGATAAATTTTCAATAAATGAGTTTAATTTTCTACTAAATCTTTGAAGTTTTATTCGATAAAGATAAAATTCGATTCTTTAAAAAAAACGGCACATTCTGTTTCTTAAATATTTTTAAAATGTACTTACTTTTTCGATTTTTATACAAAATAGCTGGTTTACAAACTTGTTTTTTCATTTTAGGCCCTAAAAAGTGTGCCAAAGCAGAATTTAATCTGACCAATCTTTCGAAAATTATAGTCCCTACAGAATACACACTATACACAGACAGACAGACACCATCGTGAAAATCATTTTTCTGACTCTGCAGGTCTCAAAATGTGGAGATTTGATCAAAACCGACAAAGTGAAATTTCACATGAAACCAGTACCTTCTCATTAGAATGAGAATGTACAAAAAAAATTTAGTTAGTGTTCGCACAATTCCAAAATTCAACTTTTGATTGGGCACCTTAATCGTTATCGTTTGGAGTATACACGCCAAGGTCCTTATTATTATTATTATTATTACACCATTAAGCCGTTTCCCTTTCGGGGTAGGCGTGACTCACTCGGCAGGGAGGGGA
>JAAAKG020141638.1:0-11809 GCA_010014905.2 Druon quercuslanigerum | reverse complement strand
CATTGCGAAGGCATCCCTGGATTCACTTTTTAGCGACATATCAGGCAAACTTTTTTTTTTGTTCCGAGACACCGTGTATTGTATTGCCACCTTGATAGCAGCGAACAGCTTTGTTCTGCCGTCCACTGCATGTCCTAGCTCCAGCAAGACCTCTCCGCCTCTGGTCTCCTTGACGCCCCTGATCTTCACTCCAAGGGCGTCAGGTTTCACTTTTCACTAGAGGTCTCTAAGGGTCTCAGCGTAGGTGAGACCCTCCGCCGGTTTGATAAGAATCGCGTCGGGTCTAGATTGCATCTTCTTCGTTTCCCTCTCTCTCTTGCCTTTGGCGCAGGTGTAATAATATGTATAATAATATAATATATATATTATATATATATGTACAGGTATAATAATATAATATATTAATAACCCCTCCATCATCTTTTTTGGAAGTTGAGGTTGTCGCTTTTTCATCGCTGGTCCTCAGCTTCTTCGTCCTTGGCCCTGAGGAACTTGCCTCGGCGGGATTTAGAGTGGGATCCCTCTCTCGTTTTCCAGGATAGGGAGTGGCAGTTCCCATGGTCTTGTCCGACTGAGTCCCGCCTTGGCTTGTATTCCTCTTGGCCTTCTGTTTTCGGGCCATTGCCCTCCTTCACACAGTTCTCCTAACTGTTGGTGCAAGATACTCTCCTCCTTCTTTAGTCCCTCTCATATCGGGAGCCACATGTTTTTTTTCTCGCTGCTGAATTCTACCATTGCTTTTATGGTACGTCTCTGAGAGTTTGACATCCATTTCAGCCATATCCACTTTTGTAACCGACAGTTCTCTGCTGTACCCTTAAAGAACCCACTGAGTCCCCCCTCGGTTTCTTCTTTAAAAAACTCAAAAAACAGCAAGATCAACTTTTAAATTGTTGAAATTCGCATTTTGCGTTTAAATTTCCATTAGAAATTCACGAACTAATCGCAATACCTTTACTTGCAGTGTTAAAAACTTTAAAAAATAAAATATCTGTCATTCACATGGGCCAAAGGCGCCTTTAAGTGCATCTTCCTCTAGTAGTAGTTGATAAGCGTTCCGTCGGTAACTTTAAGAATTTTGTCTGTATGCTAGCGCTACGCAGTGGAAACCTCAGACAACACCGCTGCGATGCAAATAAGAGAAATCAAGCAGTTTCCTTGAGGTTACGAGACGTAACATGTAAAAATGAAAAATGTATCGACTCCAGCGACATTCTTATAATCTAATGTGCTAATTAAAAATATTTTCTTCTTTTTTAACCTTAATTTAATTATGACATATATTTATTTACGCAACAAACTACTTAAACTATTATGGATGCGCTTGAAGTCACCTTCAGAGAAGTTAATGACATTAAAAAAATTGTAATGCTGCAAAAACGATTATTGAGATTACTCCTTGAGTTTCTAATGGAAAATTTAACGTAGAATCTGAATTTCATCAATTTAAAAATTGATCTTGCTGTTTTCTTGACTTTTTTAAGAAGGAACCGAAGGAGGAGTCAGTGGAGTTTTTAAGGGTACTTTGTAGAGGCTCTTTTCGATTCCTTCGGTCCGCCAGGGCATGCAAGAGAAGTGTAAGTAAGTATTGCATCTAATACTTTTTTCGCAAATAAATATTGAAAATCTAAGACTTATTCGCGAAAAAAGTACTGGATTTAATAAAACTTGGTGTGACGAGTTAAATTTTCTTTGGTTTATTTCGTCAAAATTCAGTTATTCATCTCCCGTGTAGGAATACAATCAATAATTAGGAAGAATGAAAGGAAAAAAGTAATACACAACAGTAGTTTTATTCATAATAGTAATTATCTGCGCACTAAGTGGGGTTTTCAAACTAAACACTCAAATAAGGTTTATTTGATCCGAAGTGTGAAACTGAAAATTACTGAGTTTCTAAGCAGACGACAGCCGCCAAAAGCGCTATACATGGCGGTAAATTTGAAAGCGTAGAGGCTAAACATTGTCTGAAAATAGAGAAGTTGATAAAAATTGATGCACATATCGTTACGTCTACTAATTTCACAGCTCCTAAAAATGCGTAATTTCTACATAAAATTATATATAATTGTATGAAATATATAAGTTTTTTGGTAACGTAAAACAGGGTACTTCACGTCATAAATATTTTAGACATTAATTCTCAAGTGCATCTACTACCCACGCAATAAATTAAAATTATCCGCTTTAATTCGAACTTGGGCTAAGTGTTGTGCCAATGGAGAGTAGTGAATAATTAAGGGAAAAATGTTATCGCTTTAGTAAACATTTACTCACGGGAGGGGGTGCAAATCTTGAGATTTTCATGTATATCGTCTATATCGTTTATTTTAACTCTTTTAATGAAAAAAGTGTCATCGAGTATACGGTTAATATGTTTTCTTATACTTTTTTGATTCATCATACGCATTTTTTTGAAAAAATGAATATTGGCCCTTCAATAATGGATGTCAAAAAGAAATATGATTATTTTAGCAAAAAGCATACTTTTATTTCCGAGTGTTTTATTTCGAAAGACAGAATAGGTTTTCTTGACGCTTTGAGGTTAAAAAGTGGGATTTTCATTTTGTATTTACGAAAATAAGCGATGAATCGTTTTTAAGGTATATAGCATCTATTTGATCGATTTTTAAGTATTTCAATAGCAATTTGAAAAAATTTTATTTACTACAATTTCAATTTGTTCTTCCTTTTCACCCGTCATAATCATATTTTGAAAAAATAATGTTTCACCTTAAAAAATGCGAGTCAAAAATGAATTAGATTTTTTTCATAGACGGACGCGGTTTGAAGATTTGTTCGGCTATCAGGGAAGCTTGGGATTTTTCCTTTGAATAATATGAGATTACAAAGTAAAAAACTCGTTTAAAAATTTTTTTGTGCTACAAGGGAAGCTTCGGTTTTTTTCTTTAAGTAATTTGAGATTAGAAAGTAAAATTGACTTTTTTATTGACGAAAAATAAGTTTTGCAAGTTCTGATATACCCAATAACCCTTGGTCATGTGAACCGATATTCTAAACGATTATTTTTAACAATACAATTAAATTATATTTTTTAATATCAAGGTTTATTAATGAAAAACCAAACCTTTATTTCTATACAAAATTAAATTAAAAAAACGTCCTTTTACGAAAAAATTTTATAAAATACAATTGTATTACCATTAGAATATTTGAAAGTTCTCCAAAAGGGACACCTTATCTTAATAAATCAAAACTAAAAACAAAAATACTAAAGAACCTAACTTTTCGTTTGAGAAAAATATGCGCTGTTTATAAAGGAATCCAAATTTTTTTGAATTTCATTCTTAGCGGACAAATATTTATTTAAAGAAATGTGAAACTAAACTAGACCACATAACATATTTGTTGCCGAACTTGAAAAGATAGTTCCAAGGAAGATTTTCTTAAAAGAAGGATGTCAAATTGAAGGGAGATGCTTATTTTGAGGGGCTCGAAAAATCGTACTATACGAAAGGTATTGAGATGTTGAAGCAATGCTGGAAGCATTGTATTGCTCTTGAAGGAGATTATGTTGACGAATAAAACAAAGTTTGGGAAAAAATGTCATTCCGTGTCCGGAAAGTTTTCACCCTATGAAGTAATACCTCACGACATAACTAAAATATCGTCAAATTTTTAAAATCTTATGATGCTAAAGTGGATTTTCCTCTGCCGGGTCGTTTGCCGCAAGTTCGAAATTTTGTAAAATTACTATCTTGCGTTATAAAAGCGTCTTTGCACCGCAAATTCATAGATAACACTTTCTATGAGATTTGGAATGAGCATTGTCCTCACATCATGACATTAAAACCGGTAAATGATTGGTGCAACAAACAAAGTGCAAACAAACATTATCATTGACGAAGAAAAGATGCCAGTGCGGTTATCAGCATGCTGCATTGCTATTTAAATAAGACTGCTGTCGATAATGTTGCACTTTTTCTGATAACTGCGTTGGCCAATTTAAAAACAGCACAATTTTGCATTATCTTCTCTGGCTTGTTATGACGGGTAAATGCAAGATTATTTCGTTAAATTTTCTTTTAACAGAAAATAACAAAATGTTCGCCTGACGACAATTTCGGCATTATGAAATTAAAGTACGCAAAATCAGTCGTCGATTGCCAACAGGATTTCATTAAAGTTGCGAAAATTGCTTCCCCGAATAATTGTAACGTTGCTGTTCCCAGTAAAGATCTAACAACCAACATTCGTAACGCTTCATGGGCAGAGTGGGATACGTTCCTCAAAGTACATTTCAAAACCATCATGTCTTTAACTAAATATCATCATTTCACTTTCAGTTTTGACGATCAAATCATGGTAAGATTTTGTCTTCAAATTCACTTGAAGAAGAAGTCCATAAAAAACGTCTCTTGACACTGTTAATAGTTTACCGTTAGAAGAAATTCGGCCAGACGGATTCTCGTCTCAAAGGGCCTGGTATTTATACGATCAATTCTGCCCGCTTTTTGAAAATAATCGAGTTAAGATCTCCTTGCTCCAAAGCCTTTCGTTTCTAAACCAAAAAAGGAAAATTTCAGATTATATAAATAAGATAGAAAGTTTTTATACTGAAAAGACATTCCTCACTTTTAACTAACGAAATATTGAATTAAAATACATAACTCTATATTATAAATTAAAATATTCTAAGCTTTTAAATTATGAAATATAAAATATATTATAATCGTGTTACTTGTCAAGAGGCCTTACTAATTTAAGATACATTATAGGAAATAAAATTTTCTTCTCCCAAAAGTGCCATTTCTAATTCGGTTGCAGATGAATAAAAGAACAAATAGAACATTGATAAAAATATCGCTTTACCAATTATTTAAACTTCCATCAACAAACATGTAAAAATTTGTAAACAGAATTCAGATAAGTGTCGAATTGTTCGAATAAATCGAATTTCAAAAATTCGACTGGACTTTTACATTAACTTTTTCACCAAAAAAAGCTCATATTTTAATTTTAAAAGTTGTAAAAACCTCAAGGAAATCAAATCAGTTCGACGTACATTTAATTTCTATTCTATTTTGATAAAATTCAGTTTTTCAAGCGGGTCACTCAAAGTATACAAAAAAGTGACGTTTTCCAGAAAATAATTTTGTATGTAATAATAACTGAACTGCTTAACTAAACTTCATATCGCCTTAAATCAATTAATAGAGTTTATAGATCTATTTACTGAATACAAACTTTTATTTCGGCAGTAATCATCAGTAATCTTTGAAAAATATGTTTAATACTTTTCGCTATTCCAGACTCAAAGGTTTATACTATTAAAAATGATCTTTTCTTCCTCGCAGACATTTGAGTTAAATTTTTTGTATGAAATTCTACCTAAAATAACTAATTTTGAAAAGTATCTTCATTGACTTAACTAATGTAGATACTGAATGAAAATTTGAGCCTAAATTGGCGGAGGTTAAGCAAATTGTTTATAGATATTTGTTGACAATAATGATGATTGATAAATTTTATTGTATTTGGGGATTAAATGTTATTCCTGAGGTGAATTAAACAATTATGCAAGTGTTAACATTTATTGCTGAAAAACGTAACTGCTTGCATACTTCGAAATACAAAAATTGTAAGTGTTAAAAGAGTTAAAAACAGTTAAAAAATAGGCACTAGAATTGGAGGTTCTGAACATTTTTTAACGAAAAAAGTTACTTTTTCAACTTATTCGTAGAGGTTACGGGCTGCGAATAATATGCTGCGAATTCGAGGACACTACTTAGAAATCACCCGATCCGATAGAAGCCCTTCGAAATGAGCACGACTTACTAAGGGACTCTATGAACATCCCGAAAAGAAGCAGACGTTCACTAGATACAAATTTTAGATTCTCGAATCCGCCAAGACCTTATTCGATAGTCCTAAAAAAGTCTTAATCAGGACAATTCATAAGTCGGACTTACATTACCAGTCTAAAAAGAAGACCGACGTGCCTAAGGGTAATTCGGACATTATAAAACAAAAAGCCGCCCACAACACGACCGTTCGCACTAGTCACAGGAGACCCAAGGGGACCTTCCATAGCATTGGAAGGAGCCATTCCGAAGGAGACTCGCCCTCCTCGATCCGGAGATAAATCCCGCTATGAGAAAACCCAAAAAGAAGGATGGCTTATAATAGGTTAAATGATATAGACCGGGCAAACAGTTTCACCGACTCAGCTCGTAACGAACAATCAAAAACTAGAAGGCCGAGTTACCGAACTTCCTCTATCGACAATAGAAAAACCCGTGCCGAGAAATAGAATTCGTGTTCTAAAAGCTATACCCCTAGTCGCAGAAAACCAAATAAGGCCCTAGTTAGGGACAGTTCTATAGGCAGCCAAGAAGGTTTTAGTCACACATGTCGATCCCGTGGTAGAAGTGTACAAGGTGTACAAGGGACTTTTACTGACCATGCCCTTTCTGTTAAAAGGAATCGCATCTAAATGGTTTAAAAACCACAAGTGTGAATTCAATAACAGGTGTAAATTTAAACAAGAATTTCGAACTCACTTCGGAGATAATGACTTCGACAGACGGGTTTGTAGACAAGTTCAATTCCGCCCCCTGGGTGACGACGAATCTGTCGATGAGTATCTTGAGAACCTACAAGGTTTAATGCACTTTTTGGGCGACGAGGTTCCAATGTTGGAATAATTGGACTGGGCGCTTAGATGATTAAAGCCTATATATTATCAGGTCATCAGACGTTCCTATTTTCTTTCATTCCCAGAATTATTAAAATTAGGCAGAAGCTGGGATAAACAATGGAACGTGTATATGAAGGATTATAAACCTCAATTTCCACCAGAAAACTCGTTTTTGCAAGAATTTGCTTACAAATCTAGGGCTCCGCCTCTATGAAGAGGAGGTTTTAACGGGCATGTCGACGTCCAAGATAAATTCCGAGCATAAATCAAATCCAAGGAAAAGTCAAATGGGCAGGTTAATAATCAAAGCAGACCTCAAAGCCAGAAAGGTCATCTGCTTCAGGTGCCATCAGGTTAGCCGCTACCAAAAAGGGTGTGCTTAATCCCAAAAGTTAATTTTCTATAATTGAAATCGAGAGGTCTGCAACATAAAAATTTTCTCGATTGTTCGGGAAACGATTCGAGGAAGCAGTAGATTTGGTCGCAACTGTATCTACTGCCAAGGTGGTGAATAGGAAAACCAATGAATCTTTGACAAAAAATTTAAGTACGGAAGTTGGTACTTATAACAAGAAAAAGGAGAATCTGAAATCACCTGGAGCCTACTGTCCGTTGTGTATGTTAAACACAGTAGGAAAGCTCTTCGAAAGGCTAATAAAGCTGCACCTTACGTCAGCCACATAGGTTTTTTTTTAAACGCTTTGAAGTTAAAAAGTGGGATTTTCATATTGTATTTACGAAAATAAGCGATGAATAGTTTTTAAGGAATGCAGCATCTATTTTATCGATTTTTAAGTATTTTAAAGGCAATTTGAAAAAATGTTGTCTACTGCGATTTCAATTTAAATTTGTTCTTCCTTTCCATCCGTCATAATCATGTTTTCAAAAAATTAATGTTTCACCTTAAAAAATGCAAGTCAAAAATAAATTTGACTTTTTTCATAGACGGACGCGTTTTAAAAATTTTTTGTGAATAAGTTTTGTAAGATCTAATATACCCAATAACCCTTGGTCATGTGAACCGATGTTCTAAATGATTATTTTTAACAAAAAAATTAAATTTTATTTTTAATGTCAAGGTTTATCAAGGGAAAAACCAAACCTTTATATCTATACAAAATTAAATTCAAAAAACGTCCTTTTACGAAAAAAGGCAAATTTATTTTTGAGTTTTATTTTTGAAGCTCAAATATTTATTTTTTTAATGCGTACGATTAATGAAAAGTACATGAAACTCCTTATGGAAATTGGATTATAAAATACAATTGTATTAGTATTAGAATAGTTGAAAATTCCGCAAAAGAGATACTAAAGAACCTAACCTTTCGTTTAAGAAAAATATGCGCTTTTTATAAAGGAATCATAATTTTTTGAATTTCATGCTTAGAGGGTTATTAAGGGCTTGGGTGACGTACAATTTTGACTGCGATTAAGGATTGATTTTTCTTTGGATTGCATTAGCATCATGTTAGAACTCAAGAATCGTATTCCGACGTTCAAACATTCTGGTGGCCCTACGAAGGGCCGATGTTCTAGAGGTCCTAAGAAGGGCCGCTCGATTTCCACGATGTATAAACACCTCCAGACTTAGGGTTCTCTCCTTATTTACATCCTCCTTCGCTTGGATGTTTTTTCGCAGGATTCTCTTCTGCTAGTGCTCGGCACGGGAGGTGGCACAGATCCCACCTGGGGCGAGGAAACGACCTTTGATGATAAGCGATTGTCCCCTTCGTTCTGATGTGACGACCTGTAGTGCATGACCAGTGCGCCGTCCTTAAAAGACCTTTCCCATAACTTTTCGATTCTCGGAGAATGTGCCTACGAACCCTCTCTGTTAATTTGCACTACACGCACGTTGAGGCCGTGAAGAACATCTCTCGTTATGCGGGGTCACCTATGTCCCGTTGACTGTTTATTGAGGAATCCGATTGCTCGGCTTAAGGCAGATTTGTTGTTCGGTGAGGCGGTATCTACGGAGGAACGTAAGCTCGGCTCTAGGTCGCGAGGTGGTTTCTCCGAAGAGAAATTGATAGAGAACGCGCTGATCGTGTGAACGTCACCGGATTCCGAGTCTTCCGCATTTTCTTCTGGTCGAGCATCACGTGGGAGGAACTTGGATATTTCGGGATCTTCGGGATCGTATTCTTCCACTTCAGGTTCTGGGCGAGGATAGTCCAGCAAGATAGGGCTGACGGGTTCAGCGTTCCCTACGGTGTACCTCAGGGAGTGTCGGGAAATTTTCTTGATCAGGTACACTGCCAGATCCTCGTAGGTTTCAGATTCGTAAAAATCCACGCCATCGGATTCAAGGTTCTGGGGCTCCAAAATCGTTTTGGTGACGACGGGGTTGAATTCGTGGAAGGAAGGAAGGCTCATCGTCCGCGGAAGTCTCTAACCAGGGACCGAGGAGTCTCGAAATTTTTGACTCAAGCACTCATGCACGTTTAATCGGCACCCTGAGGCTCACCTTTACGGTCACCAACAGGTCACGAAGTGAAGTGATGGTTTCAGTGCGGGTGTAGGTAAGGGCTAAGTCCAGGCCGTAGCAGTGCTTTTTTTTTTGGCGGGATGCCGTATGCTAAAGTGCTGCTGCTGCGGGGTATCGTCTTACACGTCGAGTGTCTGTCTAAGGCCTGGGTGTGTGTTGCGTTGCGGAGCCATAGAGGCGGTAGGTATGGATAAGCTGCCAAGTAGTAGTTGTTTTAAGTAGGGCGATGCCGACCTTGCACGCCGGATGCCTTTTAAAGAAGTGGGGTCTCGACCTTGCGCGTTCGCGGCGTGAACCCGCTTATAATTATGCCTACCTGCGACTGGAATGGCGTGCTAGTCGTGTAGGGCGTGCCGAACTTTACTTTTTTATAAACAAAATTGCCCTATCCTTTCAGGTGTCACACTATTGCTCTGTTATATTAACCTAAATACGACGGAAACTGCTTTCTTTTTGTCTACAAATGCCAACATTTAATCTAACAAATTTCCCTATGTATTACTATTCACTTACTTCTGGATTTTATCTTTTTCCCTATCCTTTATACACCTCCCACTCACTTACTTGGTGGTGGGAGGGGCACCTACAGTTTAAGGTGGGTTCCGAACCTCCAAGAGCAACAACCTTAAGTACTTAGAGAACCTTTTTCTCCAGAGGTACCGGCCCCACGACTCTACGGAGATGAAAAACTCCCTTGCTAGGCTAGTGTTCACCGCATGGGCCACCGAGTCTCTTCCAGAGTGCAAGGCGGGAATCGAACCCGCAAGCCGACAGAGTGGTTTAAAAGCCTGCGCTCTAGCAGGCTTTAGCGCTTTAGCCCCCACGACGTTTCCTTGAATTTTTATAAGTCGCTTGTTTTCCATTCATTATTGAGAAGGTAATTTAAAATAAACTTGAAATGAGTGATTCTTAAAAACGCAAGTATACCATTATAGCATTCAGTTATTACATTATTTCCAGTGATATACCTGCTGAAATTTGGAAAAAAATGAAATCTATTAAATTTATAACAAATAATGTAAGCGTATAAAAATTTTAGTAATTTTCAAGCAAAGCCTAAAATTTGTATTTTTTATATAATATGTTAATAAATTTTACGACTTCCAATTTATCACTTCCACTTTATCATCTACCATAAAAAAAGTCATAAAATTAGATCAAAGCAAACAAACTAAAACAACGTAATGCAACATTTAGATAACTCTTTCGACACATTTTTAACAAGTGATTACGAAAATTTAGGTGCTAGTCACAAATATGAAAATTTTATCAATCAAGTAACTAAAGCTATTAGGGGCAACACGACAAAAAAGAAAATTGTAAATATCGACTTTCACTAAAATTCGTTGTCGTGGTGGGATGCCGAGTGTCGCGAAGTTAAAGTGCATAGAAATGCCGCATTGAAGGTATAGGGAAAAAATCTAAAAATCTCGACGATCTCATAGAGTACAAAAGACTATTTACTCTGTCCCAAAAAATTTCAAGAAAAAAAGAAGAGAAGTTACATCAAATTTAAAAACACCATTAATTTACTAAATGACTGTTGTTACATTTAGAATACTTCTGAAATTCTAAAAAATAAATGGATCAAGGTCAATGTATCGCCCGTACCCGAAAACTTACAACTCGACAAAAAACTAGAAGCTTTCAATAAGCTTTGCTATCCATTTAAAACTCGACATGATATTAACTATTTACCAAATTGTCAATTAAATAATTTTTTTGCAAGTTCCTTCAACGTTGTTAAATTCAACCTCTCTCACAACAAAGACACTCGCAACAATGACTCATTTCCAGTAGATGCAATAAAAAAAATAGTTAGATGCGACAAAAAGCTCTTTATTAGTAGCTATGGTATTAGCTACAACAACTACTTAGATGGTAATAATAACTAACCAGTTTTAGCCAGCAACAATTCGCCGTTAGTCCTCCTGTGGATAGTAATTATAGTTATAATAAATAAATGAGTTACATTTACCACCAATTTATTCTCCATGAAATAAAATTAGTGGATAGACAAACGTTTATTTTTCGGGCGCTAGCCTTAAAAAATTGACTTGTTTACACTTCCATTTTTTTCTGAATTTTCTTACAACTACCTCTTAAAAACTAGCATTCGTCTACACCTTATGTCTAAGCCGCTCGCTTTTGCAGCCTGGCCTTCCACGCTTCCCCTCGTCTCGCCTTGCACGCATGTAGCATACTTATCTACTATTTACAATATTTACAGTATTCTAACACCTGCTTCCTCTCCTATTTACAATCATTCCTTCTTCATTTCTCTTCCTCCTTCCTTCCCTTCTTCTACATCTTACCCAACACCCCTTTACCTATCCCACCGCCTTTTTGTCCCCCCTTTCATGCAACAAAACCCCCATGCTTATCCCACTCCTTTCCACCTCTTCACAATCCACCAACACCCTTCTTTTTAAACACCATAACCTTCGACTTGTCCGAATTTAACTCTTACCTATTTTTTTCCAAGTATCTTCTCAATCTTTTCATCATCTCCTTTAAAGCTTTTTCGATCTTTGCTAGCAGCACTATGTCATCTGCAATATGCGAGTGACCATGCCCTGACATCTGAGTCAAACCACGTCAAGTGGGCCCTGAAATTTCCAACAAATCCCCGATTTTGAAATCAAATGCATTTTCGAATA
>JAAAKG020141637.1:966-11810 GCA_010014905.2 Druon quercuslanigerum | reverse complement strand
TTTTAATAATTTAATGAATTTAATAAATAAAAATCTAAATTGTTTAAATTCAGGAATTTTCTAGTTCGAATATTTTTTAATTTGGCAATATTATATAAATTTTTCGGGAATTTTTCAATTCGGAAATTTTGTTATTCGGTAAGGTTATAATTAGGGAACTTTATTATTCGGAAATTAATAATAAAATTCCCAAATAATAAAATTCCCAAATTGGAAAATTCTCGAATTATAAAATTCTCGAATTATAAAAATCCCGAATAATAAAATTCCTAAACAGCTTATAATGTTACCAAATTTGAAAATTCTTGAATAGCAAAATTCACAACAGAAAATGGCCGAATTTTAAAATATAAGATATAGAAAATTCCCGAATTTAAACAATTAAAATTTTTTATTTATGGAAT
The DNA here is from genome assembly GCA_010014905.2 of Druon quercuslanigerum. Lineage (NCBI taxonomy): Eukaryota > Metazoa > Arthropoda > Insecta > Hymenoptera > Cynipidae > Druon > Druon quercuslanigerum. The sequence continues at coordinate 11,406 of JAAAKG020141637.1, read as the reverse complement.
TTATCAAGTCATTATAATTAACATATTCCAAATTAATTTCTTCTATTCATAAAATTATTATAATACATTTTTTCATTTTTAAGAAAAAAATTTAATTGTTTATATTCGGGAATTATCCAATTCAGGAATTTTACTATTTTGAATTAATTATAAAATTTCCGAATAACATTCGAGAGAATATTCCTGAATTATAAGAAATAAATTTCTTTTTATAAATATAAAAACTTATTCCTTTATAATTTAAATTGTAATAATTCAATAAATTTTATAAATAAAAAATCTAAATTGTTTAAGGTTGGGAGTTTTTCACTTCGAATATTTTATATTTCGTCAATTTTCAAACTCGGTAAAATTCTCAACTTTTCAGGAATTTTATAATTCGAAATTATTAATGAAATTTCCAAATAATAAAGTTCCCGAATTGGAAAATTCTCGAATTGCAAAAATCCCGAATTGGAAAATTTTCAAATCGGAAAATTCCCGAATTGGAAAATTTTCGAATTGGAAAACTCCCGAATTTGGAAAATTCTCGAATTGGAAACTCCCGAATTGGAAAATTCTCGAATTGCAAAAATCCCGAATTGGAAAATTTTCCAATTGGAAAATTCCCGAATTGGAAAATTCTCGAATTGGAAACTCCCGAATTGGAAAATTTTCAAATTGGAAAATTCTCGAATTGGAAAACTCTTGAATTGGAAAATTCCCGAATTAGAAAATTCTCGAATTGGAAAATTCTCGAATTGCAAAAATCCCGAATTGGATAATTTTTAAATTGGAAAATTCCCGAATTGGAAAATTCTCGAATTAGAAAGCTCCCGAATTGGAAAATTCTCAAATTGCAAAATTCCCGAATTGGAAAATTTTCGAATAGCAAAATTCCCCAATTGGAAAATTCTCGAATAGCAAAATTCCCCAATTGGAAAATTCTCGAATTCCAAAAATCCCGAATTTGGAAAATTTTCAAATCGGAAAATTCCCGAATTGAAAAATTCTCGAATTGCAAAATTCCCGAAAAGATTATAATATTACGCAACTTGCAAATTTTTAATTCTAAAATTCCCAACAGAAAATTGCCGAATTATAAAATTACCGAAAAAAAAATTCCCTAATTTAAACAATTAAAATTTGTATTTATAAAATAATTAAAATTATTACAATCAAAATTATATTACAATCAATTTCTTTTTATCATAAAATTATTACAATTATAATTAGATTACCATACAATTTGTTTCTTATTTGTAAGAAAAAAGTTTATCGTTTATATGCGGGAGTTTTTTGTTCCGGATATTTTATAAATCGACAATTTTCTGTCGAGAATTTTTAAATTCGGTAATATTACGGGACGACTGAAAAATCCCGAAAAATAAAATCCCCAAAATAAATAATGAAGTTGATATTGAAATTCGGGATTTTTGTTCACCGTTTTGCCGGTTATTACTTTTTTTCTTAGTTTCAGCGCGCTTATTTAAAAAAATTATTTGGCTTTAAATTAAATTTTTTTTAAATTATAGACTCGCTTAATTTATTTTATTTTTACAGTATCTTAACTTTCAATAAAATAAAACAAACAATTTAGCGTACATTAGTATTTTTGAACAATAATTATCCACTTCAGGTTGTTTTAGCCAGTGTAGGGAAGTTACCCCTATTTAATTTTTCAATTTATTTTTTAATTTTAATTATTATTTAATTTAATATTATTTTAGTATTTTTTTTGCAAATAGTGGTGAAACTGATTTTTTTTAAATATAATTTGGGCTAAAACAAGAAATTTATGGTAAAAATTAATAAATGGCGCCAATTATTAAAATATTTGTGAAATATTAAAAAAAATTACTAAATTGAAATTTACAGGGTGCGCTGGTATTATGGTTGGATATCCTCTTGATACCATCAAGGTTCACATTCAAACGCAAGATCACAGAACTCCGAAGTACAAAGGCACCTGGCACTGCTTTCGTTCAATTCTGGCCAGAGACTCGGTAAGTAAAATTAAATTATTTTTCCTAAATAAACAATACATAACGACAAATGAAATAAATAAAAACTAAATTTTCAAAAAGAACTGACTAGTAATACGGAATTTTCCGTAAAAAAATTATTTTGAAGACATGAAATGATATTGCAAGGGTCAAGATAATAAAAATTCTATTACGTTTCGGTTTTATCAGGAAGAGGATAAAGACTCGGAATTATCTGGAAAATAAGCAAACAGTTTTAATCTGGAATTAACTGGTTTCATTCATTCCACTCAGTAAAATAGTTTGTTAACATTTATACATATTATATCTGGAAAACAATTTAAAAATTTATTTGGTTAAAAATTTAACTAATTTGTTAAAAATTTATTTTTTGTGCTTAGAATTTAATTCTTCAACTGCAAATTTGGCTTTCATTTATGTGTAAATTTTTTTTTTAGGCACGAATTTATTTTTTTTATTGCAAATTTAACTATTTATTTAAATTTTTCATATTTTGTCCAAGAATCATGATTTCAGTTTAAAAACTATCTCCTTGGTTGCAAATTTAACAAGCTTGTTAAAAATTTGTGTTTTTTATTTAAGTTAACTCTTGTTATTTAAAATTAAAATCGGTTTTGACTGTAATATCACATATTAGACTTTTCGTTCAAAATTCATACTTTTTGTTTGAAAATTTAGCTATTTGGTTGATAGTTGAGAAATTTTGTTCACAATCTATTTTTTTTAATAAAGATTTATAATATTAGTTCAGAATTCATCTCTTTGATTGAAAAATTAACCAGTTTGCTGAAAATTTGATTTTACTATTTCAGAATTATTTTTTTAAATTTAAAATGTAACTATTTCATTTTTTGTTGGAAATTGCAATTTTTTAATCGAAACTATCTTTTATAGCTGAAAGTTCATGTTCATATTTCGTTGAAAAGTTGTCTTTTTTCATAGAAAATTGATTTTTTTAGTGAAATTTCATTCTTTTAGGTTAACAATTAAAATCTTTTAGTTACAAAATTACAATAGACATTTATTTCATTTATAAGAAAACAAATTTAATTGTTTATATTCGGGAATTTTATCATGTGGGAGTTTTCTAGTGCGGATATTTTATAATTCGACAATTTTCAAATTCGCTAATATAATAAACTATTAGTGAATTATATTACTCGGGAATTTTTCATTTCTGAAATTTTATTTTTCGGGAATTAATAATAAAATTTCCCAATAGCAAAATTCCCGAATTGAATATAAACAATTAAATTTTTCTTTATAAATAAAAAAACTAACCGTTAGGACTTAATTTCAATTGCAATAATTTAATAAATTTTATGACAAACAAATTTTTAATTTTTTTAATTCGGCAATTTTCTATTACGGATATTTTATAGTTCAGAAATTTTCTGTCGGAAATGTTATTATTCGGAAATTAATAATAAATTCACGTTTTTTTCTGAAAATAAGTCTTTTTGTGTAGAAAATTAATAATTTTTTTAAATGCATCTTTTGTGTTAAGAAATTTACTATTTCCTTTAAAATACGCGATTAACTAGTAACAAATTTGTTCGTTTTTTTCTGTTGAAGATTAATTTTTTAAACTTGAAATGTAACTTTGATTTTCGTTCGAAAACTTATCTTTTTAGTAAAAAATTTAACTATTTCGTTAAAAATTAATCTTTTGGTACAAAAATTCATTTGTTTAGTTTATTTTCGATTAAGAATGAACTTCTCTGCTTAAAATGAATTTGTCTATTTAGTTGCAAATTAAAGTATTCGGATAAAAATCCAACTATTTTTTTTCTTTTTGAAAAATTAATAATCTTGTTGAATCTTCAAGTATTTTGTTAAAAAATTATATTTCTTGGTCGAAAATTCCATTGGCTAATCCTCTCCACCTTCCTCCCTATCCTCCTCCTCCCCCTTCCTAACCTCCTCCTTCTCTCCAACCTCTTCTTAATCTTTCTATCCTCCTCCCCGTTTTCATCGTCCTCCTCCTCCCCATCCTCCTTCTTCTCCAAACCCTGCTACATATCTCTATATTCCTGTCCATCCTCCTCCCCGTCATCTTATCATATCCTCCTCCTTCTTCCCCTCCTCCTCTCCGTCCTCTCCCTTTCCATCCTCCCCCTCCCCATTCTCTTCGTTCTCTACATCGACATCTCAATCTTCCTCCCCCTCCTCCTAATACCCATCCTGATCCTTCTCTTCATCGTCCTCCTGATCATCCGCTCCATCTTCTTCCCATCATCATCACTCTCCTTCTCTCCATCTGCATCCCCATCCTCCTCCTCCTTTCCATCTTACTCCCCATTCCCAGCGTCTTCCTCCTCCCTATTCTCCTCCTTCTCCCCATCATGCTCCTCCTCTTCTTCTCTTCATCTTTCTCCCCGTCATTTACCTCCTCCCTATCCTCACCCCGGCCCTCTTCATTTCCATCCACCTCCTTCTCTCCATCCTCTTTTCCACCTTCCTCCCTTAACTTGCTCCTACTACCCCTTCTACTCCAGGCATCCTCCTCCCCATCCTCCTCCTTCTCTTCATCCTTTTCTCAATCCTCCCTATTCTCCTCTCCATTTTCCTCCCCATCCTCATCATCCTGCTTCAATCCTCCTTCTCTTAATCCTGCTCCTTCTCTCCATTCTTCTCTCCATTTTCCTCACCCCCTCCTCTCCAACCTTCTTCTTCCCATCCTCCTTGTTCAAATTAATATATTTAATTAAATTTAAAAAAAAAAAACAAGAATTGATATAAGATTTAAGTCTGAAATTAAAAATATTTTTCAGATAGCTGGATTCTATAGAGGAATGTCCTCCCCAATGGCAGGGGTTGCGGTAGTGAATGCAATTGTTTTTGGAGTTTATGGGACAATTCATAAAAATATGTCCGAACCTGACCATTTGGGATCCCATTTTCTGGCAGGAGCTTCAGCTGGATTGGCTCAAACTCCAATTTGCAGTCCAATGGAGTTGGCAAAAACCAGAATACAACTACAGTCGTCAAATACATTTTCCGGTCCCCTACATTGTCTCAAAGACATTTACAGAAGAAAAGGCTTCAAAGGAATTTTTAGCGGTCTCGGAATCACTTTCCTGAGGGAGATTCCTAGTTATGGCATCTATTTTTTCACTTACGAAGCCCTCACAAAGTACGGACTATACTTTTTATTACTATAAACATTTAATCAAAATTTTTCCCCTGAATTTTCAACTATTTGGTTGCAAATTCAATTGTGTGATAGAAAATTCAAATTTTTGTTTTTGAAAAATTAATCTGTTTAGATTGAAATATCAACTATTTAGTCGATAATGAGCTTTTTTGTTAAAACTGAATATTTTCGGATTAAAAGTTTAATTGTGTTATGAAAAATTCGTATTTTTGGCTTTAACTTTAAACTATTTCGTTGAAAATTGAACTTTTTGTTTGGACATTCATATTTTGTATATTCAAAATTTTGTGCAAAATTCTAAAATAAAATATTTTTTTTGTATTTTCAAACATTGGGAAAAAAAATATTTCACCAGAATAAGCATTTTTCTATTAAAATACATGTAAAAAAAATGTCCATTTTTCTTAGTTTTTTCTTACGAATTTTTGCTCTGCAGGTTCTGGTTGAAAATTAATTCTTTTCTTTTCAAATGCATATTTTAGTTTTCCGGAATTATTTAGTTTGTTTATGTTGAGAAACCAATTTTTATCTTCAAAATTCAAATATTTGGTAGAAATTCACTTTTTTTAAATTTACATTTTCGGGTTAAAAATTCAGTTGTTTTGTGAAAAATTCGACTTTTTTTATTATATTTACAATGTTATTAATATTTTCGTTTATTGCAAATGGTTCTGTCTAGTTGAGGATTGAACTATTTTGTTGAAAATTCAACATTATTTAAGATTAACTTTTTTAATTGAAAAATGATATTTTCAGTTTAAAAATTTAGCTATTTTGTAAGAAAGTATGGCTTAAAATGCTAAAAAATTTGATTGAAAATTTATCTGTTTGATTGAGAATTTACCTATTTCATTGAAAATTTGTTATTTTGGTTGACAATTAATTTTTTAAACTAAAAATATACCTATTTCGTTTTTTGATATCATTGTAGTTTTTTCTCTTTTGGTTACAAATTCGTCCTTTTTGGTTGATTATAACTGTTTTTTTATTTCGAATAAAAATGTTTTTTAAATATAAACTATTACATTTTTTGTTGGGAAAATCAAACTATTTGGTTGGTATTGAACTTTTTAAATGAAAATTCATATTTTTGTTTGAAAAATCAACTATTTGGTTAAAGATTACACTATTTATTATAAAAATTTAATTATTTACTACAAAATCAACTTTTTTGTTGAAAAATCATATTTTTAGGTTGAAAACTTAACTCTTTTTCAGATAATTCATTTTTTTAGCTTTAAAATTCAGGAATTTTGTTGAAAATTTAATGTGTTTAGTTAAAAAAAATTCTTGTTGTGTTAAAGATTTATCACTTTGATTGAAAATTAAACTATTCCATTTCAAGAAAATTATTCTTCTTGGTTAAAAATCATTTATTGGGTTGAATATTGAACCCTTTTTTTAAAACTTATTTTTTTTAAAGGCTTTTTGGCTTGAAATGCCAACAATTTGGTTGTAAATTCATGTGTTTGGTTAAGGATTTACATATTTAATTGAAAATTAAGTTTTTTGACAAAAATTTATATTTTAGGTCGAATTATCTATTGCTTTGTGGAAAATTTGTCCTTTTTTTATTAAAAATGTCAACTATGTGGTCAAAATTTCAACTGTTGATTTGTTTAGGTTGAACATTCTACTGTATTGTTGCAAATTTAGTTATTTAGTTGTAAATTAACTTTTTTGTAATAAAAATGAATATTTTGGGTTAAAAATTCAATTGTTTTTTGGAAAATTCATATTTTTAGTTTGAAATTTCAATTATTTAGTTTGGTTAAAAAATAACTTTTTTTAAAATAAAAAATCACATTTTTTTCTTGAAAATTCATATTTGTGGGTTAAAAATGGAACTTTTTAGTAAAAAATTTTTGTTTTTAAAAAAATTAACGTGAATGTTTTTATTGGAAATTTCGTCTTTGTGGGTTATAATTTCAAAAATCTGTACAATTTTTGTTCCTGGATTAACAAATTTTCCTTGTTTAAAAATCCACATTTTCTGGTTAACAATTGAATTATTTTTTTACTAAAAATGCAACTTTTTTGTTGAAAATAATCTGTTTTGCTTGGAATATATAATATTTATTTTAAACTTTATATCACGAAATGAAAATTTAACAATTTTGTTAAAAATTGATTTGTTTTTTTGTTAGAAAATTAATCTTTTTGGTTGAAAATTTATTTTTTCTGTTTAAAAATCAACTATTTGGTTAAAAAACATTCTATTTTGTTGAAAATGCAATATTTTTATTTAGAAATTTCGGAATTTAAAGCCCTATTTTTTAAAAAGTCTTCTTATATCCAATTGTTTAATAAATTTAGTTAATTAAATTTTGAATTTAGTTTGAAATTTTTATTATTTAGATCAAAATTCAACTGTTTGGTTAAAAATTAACTTTTTTTTAACATTAAAAATCACATTTTTGTTGAAAATTCATTGTGTTGAGTTAAAAATGGAATTTTCTTAGTAGGAAATTTTTTTTGCCTAAAAAGTTAAGATGAATTTTTTTATTGAAAATTCGTATTTTTGTCTTGAAATTTCAACAATTTGTACAATTTTAGTTCCTTGATTAACAAATCTTCCTTGGTTAAAAATTAATATTTTCCGGTTAAAAATTGAATTGCTTTTTTGCTAAAAATGTAACTTTTTTGTCGACAATAATTTGTTTTGCTTGAAATATATATTTCTTTTAAACTTTATATCACGAAATGAAAATTTAACAATTTTGTTAAAAATCGATTTGTTTTTTTGTTAGAAAATTAATATTCTTGGTTGAAAATTTATTTTTTCTGTTGAAAAATCAATATGAAAAATGCAATATTTTTACTCAGAATGTTTGAAATTTAAAGCCCTATTTTGTGAAAAATTTTCTTATATCCAATTGCTTAAAAAATGTAGTTAATTAAATTTTGAACATTTACAAATGGATAAGTAAAGGATTTATTCAAGTATAATGCAATTATTTGAAAGGGTGTTCATTCAGAATTGTTTAAAAATAGTCAGCAATTATTTTCGGAATTTCTAACTCAAATATTTTTTTTTAAATTTTACTCTGATGCTCTCGTTTTCGATTCGAGTGCATAATATGGCGCAATATAATCGTCAGAGTACTGCCGTAACGCGGCCCTTTCAAAGCGAGAGACACAAGAAAAACGAAAGTTTGGGGTACTTCTATTTAATTCTTCTTTTAATTAAAAAAAATAATAAATAAAATATAAAAAAATATAACTTGCAGATCTTCATCGCCATCAGCGATTTCGACTCTGCAAATGCTTTTGGCAGGAGGGCTGGCAGGCACCGCTTCCTGGATTTTCACGTACCCCCTCGACGTCGTAAAATCTCGACTCCAGGCAGACACTTCCGGGAAATATTCCAGTGCTCTGGACTGTTTTCGAAAATCGATAAATTCCGAAGGCTACAAGTGTCTCTTTCGGGGCCTGAATTCCACCATCATCAGGGCCTTTCCGACGAATGCAGCAACTTTTGCAGTCGTTACCTGGACCTTCAGATTATTCAATCATCAACCGCCGGCCGAGGATAAACCTGTCACCTTGAATCGAGTCGTTCCAGCAGCAGAGACTTACGCCACCGAGTGGAATTTAATGTTGAACAATTTCGCCAGTCAGGAACTTCAATTTTCAAGGTCAAATTATTCATCACTGGCCACGTCGATGGTCAATATATCGATGATGGAAAATAAGCTGAATAGTCAAGATCATCAGGAGGAATTTGAGACTAATCAGGATGAGGATGTGGAGGATGAATGGGCACCAGAGTCGAGATACAATGAATTCAGAATTGCTGTCACGAGTTGAGGAGGATTTTGATAATTAATCATTGTTATTAACTGTACAAATTCGAGACCTAATTTTGTCTATTTGATATGGAATTGTATACCTACTTGGAATTAGGGAAATTAGGTTTCTGAGATATCAATTACTTAATAATTACACACATGATAAATCAGGTACCTAAGAATTAGAAGGCTATGGAAAATTAGGCACCTGACAAATCAGGCACATTAAAATTGACAGGCGCTTACAATTATTTACTCATACAATAAAAAATCTGTCAAATCAGGTACCTAAAAAATAACATGCTATTTGAAATTGGGCACCTGATTGGTCAGATACCTGAAATTGTAAATGCTATTGAAATTTAGGTATCTGACCAATCAGGTATCCGGAAAACAGCAGGCTATTGAAAAATAGGCATCCGACAAATCAGGTACCTCAAAGTTGGCGGGCGTTTGAAAATTATTCACGTGAAGAATCAGAAACTTGACAATTGACGGTCACTTTGAAAATTAATCACCAAAAATATCAGGCATCTAAAGCTCGAAAGCTGAAAATCAGGTACCTGATGATCAGACACCTAAAAAATCAGTTACCTGAAAATTTTTGGGATATTGAAAATTAGGCATCTGAAAAATCAGTTACCTGAAAATTGGCAGACGATTGGAAATTAGGTTGCTGATAAATCAGGTACCTAAAAATTGGCAGACTCGAAAATTAGGTCACCGATAAATCAGGTACCTGAAAATTTCTGGACCATTCAAAACTAGGCAACTGAAAAATCAAGTACCTGAAAATTAGTAGACAACTGAAGATTAGGTTGCTGAAAAAGCAGTTACGTGAAAATTGACAGACTCTTGAAAATTAGGTAACTGATGAATCAGGTACCTAAAAATTGGCAGACCATTGAAAGTTAGTTATCTGAAAAATCAGGTGCCTGCAAATTTCTGGACCATTCAAAATTAGGAAACTGAAAAATCAGGTACCTGAACATTAGTAGACAATTTAAAATTAGGTTGCTGAAAAATTAGGTACCTGAAAACTGCTGGGCTATTGAAAATTAGACTGCTGAAAAATCAGGCACCTGAAAATTGGTAGGATATTGGAAATTAGGCATCTGCAAAATCAGGTACCTAATTTGGTAGAATATTGACAAATTAGGGATCTGATAAATCAGGTACCTGACAATTACCGTTGCAAATTAGGTATCTGATAAATGAGGCATTTGCAAATTTCTGGACTACTGAAAATTAGGCAACTGAACAACTAGGTACCTGAAAAGTAGTAGACTATTGACAATAAGGCAGCTGAAAAATCAAGTGCCTGAAAATTTGTGGACCATTGGAAATTAGGTATGTAAAAAATAAGGTACCTGAAAATTTGTGGACCGTTGAAAATTAGGCATCTGAAAAATTAAGTGCCTGAAAATTTTTGGACCATTGGAAATTAGGTATGTAAAAAATAAGGTACCTGAAAATTTGTGGACCGTTGAAAATTAGGCATCTGAAA
>JAAAKG020141636.1:0-11810 GCA_010014905.2 Druon quercuslanigerum | reverse complement strand
CCAAAATATCGCACCACGTCATTACAACTGTACACTTCGGTGTACAGTTGTACGAATTTTTTCTAACAGTGTATTCTGCTACAGACAATCCTTCTCAATCAAAAAAACTCTTTCCTAATCCTGAATTGATTTGATATCTTCCGGTAAGAATCCTTTAAAAAATCTAAAACCTTTACATATTTATATAATGATATTTTATTTCCGACTTTAAAACTATTTAAATTAATAAAATTCCAATTTTTAGGGAAGGAACAAACATCACAAATTACGTAGAGCGATTTGCTGTAAAAAAATGGAAATGTACAACCGTACGTAATATTTGTGAGGGGCCAACAAAAAGACACCTATTTCATACAAGGTGACAAAAAATCATAAAAATTCATTCAGACGCAAGTCCCATTCTTGCATGTGATCTTCTTTTCAAGTTGTATTTTGTAACTAATGTAAAGTATGCGGATACATTGTTCTTCTTTTACAATTTTCTGTGTTATTACTTTTGTGTTCCATAAATCAATATTGAATACTTGTGTAAACGTGCCTTATTTATTTTAGTCTTTTTTAGGGGAGTCTGTCGTCATTCAATTGAAATTATAGTCTCAACATCTTTTTAATCAAATTAAACATTGTGAAATCTGTCATTACAAAAAATGGAAAATTTCCTGTAACACAAAGCGATATCGCTGCAGAAAATCTTTAATTTTGGATAATGATACTGATTTCCTATTTTAAAATTTTTTTATTGACGTTGGAACTTTAATTTGGATTTTATAGTAGCAATTAGCTTTTAGGATTATTTAATTCTCGTGCAAAATTAAGAAGGTACAAGTGCTGTCAATTATCCGTCCATCAGATTCCTCTGTACTGATTCAATCAGTGAACTTTATTCACTTAATGAATAAGTAACTTTTAACTGATTTCAGTGACCGGATTCTGGCTATTTTAATCAGTGAGATTTCACTTATAATCAGTGACTTTTCACTAATTCTGGTTTAGAGATTAGAGAAAGAGAAAACTCGGATAAGATTTTAGCAAACTTGATTAAATAGAAGAAGAGTCATTTAATTTTTTGAAACACATTCTCTGGAAAAAGTCTGCTAATTCTCATGAAAAATTATTATATAAATCTAGCTATTTTTGCTGATAAATAATTAAGATTATCCAGAGTTTCAGTAACAGTTAAATAATTTTTAAGAAAAGGGATTTAAGCAAATAGTTTAGAAATTATATGGAAACGTCAATCAGAATACGAGCTTATAGAATTCCTTCCAGAGGTATTAAAAAATATATACATGCGCAGTGAACGCTTTCCGTAGCACAGCGCACGTTGCGCGTTTTGCCCCTTGTGCATCTGTTGCCTCCTCACCCAGTGTTATTGCTTGCGATCATATTTCTTTTAACAATATTTTCTAGATCGGAAATTTTCATTCATCTGGAAGTAACACAGGATATATTTTCTTGTCGATATTTATTTTTAAAATTTTTAGTTTTGATAGAAAAAGTAAATAATTCCCATTGAATTTAATTTTATATCGTATTGAAAAATACGAGATTAGGCGAGATCAATTTAAAAGTCTCTAACAGGGGTTTGAATCTGATTAAAATTTTACAACTCAAGCGCTTCTAGTTTTTAATACGCTTTAATTATAAAAACTAGTTTTTGAATCAGGACAGAGATTAAAATGATTTTTAAAATATTTTACTGCGATGCAAAAATTAAATACAAAACTTTTCATAGAGCCTAATTTTGAAAATCTAACGTCTTGATCATCTAAAGCTTAAACGAGCTCGTTAAATTTGGTAAGCCAGCTCATCTTTACGAACTAGCCTGAAATGCTTTAGCTGACTCGTGAGTCCGAAATTAACGAGCTTACTCATCAACTTAAATCTCTACCATCATCAAGTTTTTTAACACAGTCCGTGTTTTTGGGAAAATAGCGGAAAAATTTCAAAAACTTAACCTAAATTAACTCAAGCTTAAGCTAAATTGATTTAATTTTTCCAAATACTGGCATTTCATAATACATATAGGATTATTATTTTGTATTATACATTTCAAATTTAAAAAAAAATATTTCTACTGTCGCTTTTTCTCATTTTTTCATTTTACGTTTTTATAAACATCAAACTGAGACATTTTTCAATGAAAAAGGGGTAAAAACCACCCCTAAAGTCTATTCTTAAAAATAATTTATTTATATATTTTTGCATCTAATGGATATTTTTGTGTCAAACCAAAAAAAAATATTGGCCATAAAACGCCTAAGATAGCATGGATATTTATTACCTGAAGCAAGTTCCAACCCTTACTTTATGTTCTAAAAAATTAAATTTTTGATGAATATTTTTATCATAAAAATGAGGGTACGAATTAAAAGAACTAAGAAAAGCATTTTAGTATATAATATCGTATATTTCAGTTAAAGTTTTTCAATATTTTTTAAATAACCACCCTTAGTACTATTAACTTTTCCTTAAGGTGATGGACTGCATCTAAAGAGCGAAAAATACATTTTTAAAAAAGATTTATTAAACATTTAAACAAAATGGGATTTATAACAAATGAAATAGAATCAATTTTTTTACAATTGTAGTATTAAAGGGATGAAAAACTCACCCCCAAATTTGGATTGTCCAATATTACTTAAGATCTAATTAATATTTTTCAATTAAACAATATGAAAAAATATTTTTTATTAGAAACCCCATATACAAGATGTAATTGTGGTGAAAAGGATGGTCACCCTTATTTGATATTTATAAAAGACGTATTCTTTCATAAATATTATTGTCATAAGGCTCAGGTTGTGAACTATTTACCCATAGAAACGGATTAATTAAGCTTTTTCTAAAAAGTATTTTATATTTGATTTCATTAAAAAATAATAATAAGATCTCATTCTGTTAACACGTATAATAAATCTTTAAAAAAAATTTAGTTTTCACTATTTACATATAGTCCATCACTTTAAGGGTACGTTAACAGTACCTGGGTGTCGTTTTTGGAAAATCCTAAAACAAGTCGACTTAAATATTCCATATGGTAAATGATAATGCTTTTCTTAATTTTTTGAATTCATACCCTAATTTTCGTGATAAATATATTCATAAAAAATGTATTTTTTAAGAATATAAAATGAGAGTTGAAACCTCTTATGTCATAATTATACCTGTTCTCTTAGGCTTCTATTGACAAATAGTTTCCATTTAGTTCTATTAAAAAATATTCAAAAGTTGCTGAAACATAAAAAAAAATATTTTTAAGGGCAAACTCTAGGGGTTGTTTTCACCCCTTATTAGTAAATATAGGTAAATAAAAACATAAAAGACTCTTACTTTGTCCTGTAGCACAATATATCCGGAAATCGTCAAAATCGGTGAGGTCAGGTTGGGTATTGAACTCATGCCCTGATTTTCATTTTAAAAAAATATTTATAAAAATTATAGTTTTCTTTATTATAAAATATGAGTGGCAGTCCCTAGGGTCTACTATTTTAGGCTGTTACCTACTATTTTAGGCTGTTCATGAAAAATATTCCCGACTTGGTTTTATTCGAAAATGTCCATTAGACGCCAAAATATATTTAAAAAATTATTTTCATGCGTAATGTTTAGGGATCGGTTTCATCCCTTGGAATTTGATGCCAGCACATAAAAAATGCGTGTCTCTTATTGTGTCAAGTACTACAGCATATGCGAAAATTATTCAAATCGGTGAGGTCGGGTTAAGGGTTCTCCTTGTAGGAATGCCCTTCTTTGACGAAGAAGGTGTGGATCTCGGAACAGAATAGGTGCGTGGGTTATAGTTTTTAGATGATTTAATTTTTTTGGCAGATTAAATAAAATTAAATAAAAAGTCAAATAAAAATTTTCCTGTTTGAAGAAAATTGTAATTAAAGAGTATGCATGAGTATCTTAAACGATGTGAAAGTTGATAAATACGTTTATCTTGGTATTTTTGTTTACTTCTGGCGAAAAGATCGATGAACTAGAAAAGTAAATGTTAAAAAAATAAAGCTAAAATTTCTAAACATGAATCTATCATGAAATTCCCGTAGAATGTATGCGGAAAAAACACTAATTACCCACGTCAATAATAATATCATTGTCCAAGAATATAATATAGAGGAAATATTCATAAGATTTGAAGGTTAAAATGATTTTGAAACGATGGAAATATGTTAATGAAACGCTATCTCTAAAAATATAAAAAGTCATAAAAGCACAAAAGCTTGCATGAAAAAATATATGCGCGTAAAGAAAGCTAGAATGTGATGCCTCCACAGGAAAGTGTAGCAACAAATAGTTATTAAGGAATGTGCAATTGAGAGTATCAGTGGAGTGAGAGACGCTTGAAACAAAAAAATTTGAATACTAATCGACCCAGGTACTAGAGACCTTTACTTGATGCTTGTCATTAGAGTGAAGAGTATGCATCTTAATATTTATTCATCAATAAGCTTGCACAGTTTTGTATATTCTATGATGCATGATAGCTTTATAGACCATCTTACCTATGATGATTGTCATCCCAGCTTGCTGGTATAATAATGATGATAATAAATACGCAAAATCATTTTTTTCCAATTTTGTATTGCTTCTAAAAAGGTTGATACAAATATGCAGATACAAAACTGGAGTTGGTTAGCAAAAGGTTTGCTCCTAGTATTCCATTAAAAAACTGTGCCATCTCTTAAAATTGCCTCCGGCTCTTCCTTCTTTTCACTTCTCACATTTCTTCGTTGCGTTTTCTTTGTTTATGAAATTATTGACGATCCGATTGGCCTGTCAGGTACGGCTTGGTTCGATTTTGTATGGTCGGTTGGTTGGTTTTCCCTTCTCTCTATGTGGTTGGTATTCCGCTGTGGTGCAATCTCCTGGCTGCAGAGTCATCCCTGAAGAAAGAGGAGAATAGGAGGAGGAGGACGAGGAAAGGGCAGAGAAAGAAAAAGAGGATGTGGTGCCACGGGACGATAACTCCGGAGTATATAGGTGACAGAAAGACAGCGAATTCGCTAGTTATGACTCTATAGATTATTGCCTGGGGCGTTAACAATGGTGGCCTTCGCACAAGCTGCTCTGGTTTTAAAATACTGAGTAGCGTCGCTTTTCAGGCAGAAATAACATTCGCTAAAATAAAAAGAAAGTTCTTTGAACCCCACAAATATAACTCTAGATGTTATTGGCTGAAAAAAGGATTATGAGTGATGTTGGAACAATACAAAAGGGAACAAAAATATTTGCAAAGCCTCAGTGATAATTGAAATATTCGAAAAAAATAATGAAACGAAAATGTGGACCATGGATTAAAGAATTGTTTTTCGTGATGAAGATCAAGGAGCCTAGAAATTTCGTTCCTAATCAGAAAGATGAAAATGCATACAGATATATTTTTTGTTTTCATTTTGAGAAATATCGCCGGGAACTGTAAAGGTTTCCATGTGAAATAAATGGGAAAATATAACTTTATAGTGTTTTTGAAATAAATTCTGTTTCGTTAAGAAAATATGGCGGGAAAACAATAGGACTTGTATAGGAGTTTACAAAGAATTCTATGCGTCACTTATGTCACTATGCCCTTAAAAACACCCATACATTCAAAAACGTAAAAGCTTAATGAAATCTACACCTTTTAGGACTGCGTTCTCGTTTTTTTCCAGAAAAAACAATATCATTATTTGTCTAATGGAATGAATTATATTGTTTTAGAATATGTTACTATTATATGAACAATTTCCATTTGTTTCAATAATTGTTTCTCTCAAAATTTCGGCTATTTTGTAAAAGAATCAAAAACAGGGATTCGTTTTCATAAATTCTTAAAATATATTTAATGTTTATACCAGAAAGGGTTTATTTCAACACATATGTGGAATTAAGATTAAGAATAAAATTTTCTATGATATATTTTTATTATTTTTTTATATCAGCGGTGGTTCAAAAATTAAAAACATTAATAGTATTTAGTTATTTATACCTCTATGGTTGAAGCTCTTCTTTTAGTCCGTTTTTTTTAAAGCTCCAAATGTAGATGTTGGCATGTAGAGCTGGCATTAAAAATATAGTTCGGTTCGTTAAATTTTTTTTATTTTTATACAAATGGTTAGAAAAGTAAAATATGAAAAATGAGCCAAAATTGATTACATAGACCTGTACGCAGGAAGCTTTAATTGTAGTCCGATTTTTTGTGGGATGGCTTAAATAGGAGTTTTGTAATATAGACTTGAGACTGAAAAAATAAATTTGGCTGTTTAATAGTCTTATTTTTAAATATATCTTTAAATAAATAAAAAAAAGATAAACTTTTAGTTATTCACTCCTATAATCTGAAAGCTTTTCTGAAAGTCTGATTTTTTTGGGGATGCCTCAAATTGTAGAACTTATCATGTAGAATTGAGATCAAAAATAAAAACTTTTAGGTAAAATTTTCCTATTCTTGATATCAGTTTTTAAAAGTTAAGGAAAATGTGTTTATTTTAGCCACTATGTTAAAAGCTTTCCTCCATATTAGATTTTTCTTGAGGAAGACCTAAATTGTACAAGTTGGCATTGAGATAAACATAAAATTTTCCATTTTATATTTTTCTCTTTTTTTATATCAGTTGTTAAAAAAGAAAAAAAATGATAGAAATTTGGTTAATCAGGTTTCTATGCTAAAAGCTTTTATTTAAGTCAAACTTTTTAAGGGGATAGCTTAAATTCAAGCGCAGTCGTGAAAAAAAAGTAAAATAAGCTAATTAAAAAAAATTTAGTTTCGTAGACCTCAAGGCTGGAAGCTTTTCTTTTAGCCAGATTTTATTTGTGGATGACTTAAATTAAGGCATTTTAAATTGTAATTTTCAAAAAACACTCCCTATTTTATAATTATTTTTAGAAAATAATAGAAAAATAAGATTAGTTAGAAAAATAAGTAAAATTTGTTTTTTAGAACTCAATCCTGGAAGCTGTTGGTTAAGTCTGATTTTGTTGGGGGTGCCTAAAAATAAAATATGTAAAATTAAAAAAAAAAACTTTTGCTTTTATTTAGTTTTCTTTCTTTCAATACAATTAGTTAGAAAATATTTATATATATATGATTTTCCTCGAAAATCGCTCAAATTAAAGCATGTAAAATTGAGATAAAATATAAAATATGCTTTCATTTAGTTTTTTTTTTCATCTGATTGTTAAAAAATAGAAAAAAATTGGTTATTTAATTTCCTATGATAAAACTTTTTCTTCTAGTCGGGTTTTCTTTTTGGGGATACCTAAAATTAGAGCATATAGAATTTAAATAAAAAACACTTGCCGTGTTGCACTTTTCTTTTCTTTTTTATCTGAGCACTAAAAAAAAAGAAAAAGAGAATTTCGTAAGTTCCCAAAAACTCGTCAAAATTTGTTATTTCTAGGAAACAGTTCTCTTTTTTGCGAATATAATTTTTATCGAATTATTAAAACTGTTGGAATGTGTATATTTTTTTAAATACAAGAGCAAGAATAAATAAAGTAGGTATACACATTTTACTAGAGTTCTATTTATAAAATATCGGTCGTTTCTCTGTAATTTCGTGTACCTTCCAAAGTTTTTGTTTGGATTTGCAAATGCCTGTGCAACGTAGACATTTTTTGCTAGTTATCTTTACAAAACTAAGTTCCAAGTTTTTTTTTACGAAAAATTTAGTTCTCTATAATTTATTTTTCTGAAGGTTTTCTGTAGGACACCTATAAAACAAGAAGTTTTGAAAGCACATTTTTGGCTACAAACACCTCGAAAAAGCAAAAAAAAATTCGTTTTTTGAAGAGTCATACCCCTTGAATTATGAAGGCTAGATGATTTAATTTTTTTTTATATACGCATAATTTTCTGCCCTACAATTTTTTCTCTAGCACCACTTTATCAAAAAGCTTGACCAAAAAGCGAAATTAAAGAAAAAGTTGAACACGAAAAAGTTCTGAAAAAGATTTTGAAAATGGTCAACTTTGTAAGGACATAACTTATGACCTATCAGGGCTAGTTCATTGCATTTTCATCAGAATTACTCAAAGTATCTTCCTCTTAAATTTTTTGTTTGGAACTATTTATGCAAAATTAATGAGTTCCAAAGTACATATACAAACTTCAGAATTGGTTTTGTTCGCCTCTTAAAAAAAACGCGTTCTTTGAAAAACCATATCTCGACACCTTTTGAAAATAGGTGGTTCTTTTGCATTCAACTTTTTTAGAGTATTCTTTAGTTTAATTATGGTATTAAACATGTCGCTCTGAAATGAAATAGGGTGGGTCAGTCTAAGTAAACACAATTAACATTTTTTTTAAATATCTCCTGGGCTTGATTAACCGTTTCAACAAAAATAACGCGGTTTTTCTGCTTAATAAAAATAAAAGTTCTTTTTTCGTACTTGATGTCTGGACTAATATTGTAATTATCTAATTGCACTTGCAGGTATGGACCGAAAACAGCTAGTCAAGATTACAGTTGTCGGATAAAGATCTTCGGGTAGATTCTTCTGATGATCCCTCGATTTTTAAAGAACAGGCAAGTCCTTTAAGCTCGTGGACTGAATAACGTGGCATAATGGCTGCATAAGAAGCTAAGCATTCATAAA
Organism: Druon quercuslanigerum; assembly: GCA_010014905.2. Taxonomy (NCBI): domain Eukaryota; kingdom Metazoa; phylum Arthropoda; class Insecta; order Hymenoptera; family Cynipidae; genus Druon; species Druon quercuslanigerum. Next base: position 3,227 of record JAAAKG020141636.1, on the reverse strand, counting down.
TGGAAAAATTATTGATCCGAAGCACGTGCGGCAAAAAGAGTTATGATTCGAGAAACTTATGTCTTCTACAAGCTATCCTCATTCCTCAATCTACATCCTCTTGTCACGCTCTTTCGTGCTTTCTTGTTCTAATTTGTTTTTTACATTAAAAAAAAATAGAGGTCACCACATTTTGTTCTTGACTCAGAAAGAGACATGAACTCAAATTAGTCGTCGAATAAAATTTTTAATCTACTTCGTGGATCTTAATTGGTGAACTATTTATGTTTAAGAAAATATTTATTTTTGTTGGAAATTTAAATTTTAAAAATATGAAGTAAAGAGAGTAGTGTTTTATAAAATATGTTTATAAATGTTGTTAATAAGTTTTAGAATGCCGAGAAATAGTATATTTAATTATCTTAGAATCACCAAACTTCGGAAAGGTTGATTAACTTTGGACTTTTGATTATTTTTTAGTTCTAAAATAATCATGACGAATTTAAGACCAGTATTTTATTTATAAAGTAAGAATTTAAAAGGTAAGATTACCAATAATAACCCTGATAAGATAGTAATTGATTTTTCAGATATGTACAGCTGGCCAAAATTAATAAAGAATTGTCAACAAATTAACCTTTTTCTTCGGTGCGATATAACTTTGACTTCCCATTGTAACTTAAGTAACGTAGTAACATTAGGCCTCACTCATATTATTCTCTGCAGTATCAATTATCTTCTCTGCAAATTTGACTGTAACCCGTGGAGAAATTGCCCCATTTTATCCCCATTCCGGACTTGGCCCCGATCGAGTTAGCTCAATGTGGCCCTGATCATGGCTATTGTTATGGTCCTGGTCGGGGTTACATCGGACTTGGGCTGTCCCAAAAGTATCCGACCTACCTTGATCTCTCGGCGCTTGATTTTTTCTTCGTCATCCGGGGGGTGGCATCATTTAAAGTAGTCCCCATTTGATTAAACAAGACGCTCATAACGATGTTTCCACTTATTAAAGCACTCTTGAAAGTCAGACTTCGGAACCGCCTTTCGTGCATTCGTCGTATTAGTTTCAACAGTCTCTTTATCGCCGAATCGATGTCCTTTAGGCGGCATTTTCAATCGAGAAAACAGCCAAAAGTCGCAGGAAGCTATATAGGGATCGTATTGTGGCTAGCGGAGCTGCGCAACACTGTGTTTCACTAAATACTGCTGCACAAGGTTTGATGCGTGCGCTGGGGCATTGTCCTGATGAAGAAGCCAGTCACCGGTTTCATAAAGTTGCGATCGTTTTCACCTCATTGCTTCTTGAAATCTTTTCAGAACTTCAACGTAGTACTCTTTGTTGATTATCTGGCCTGTGGGAGCATATTCGTGATGCACAACGCCCTCATAATAAAAAAAAAAACAATCAACATTGACTTGATGTTGCTTCGACTTTGACGGGCTTTTTTCGGCCGAGGCTCGGATGGAAACTTCCATTGCGAAGACAGTTGCCTTGTCTCAGGATCATAACCATAAAACCATTTTTCAGCACCAGTAATAACCTTTTTAAGAAAGTATTCACCAATATTGATCATTTCCAGATTGTGCTGAGCGATTTCTAATCGAAGGTTTTTTGTCGATCTGTGAGCATTTTCGGGAATTGCGACGAATGCAAAAAAGTCGATGTAACCAAATACACGCCGCGCGGGAACTAAGTCGTTTTATCGGTATCTCGGGCTACTGAAGAGAAGGTTAGAAGTTCCTGGTGACGTTCATACCCTCCAGAGGTCGCCTGAGTCTCTCTGCGCAAAGACACGCACGTAGGACGGATACTTTTGGGACAGTCCCGTATATACTACATATTTAGTAAGAATTGTTACTAGAAAACCATTTCTTCAAATAGAAAAAAAATATTTTATCAAAATTCGATTTTCGCCTTTTTCTAAAAACCAACGCAAGGTGAAAAAATTTAAATCAAATTTAAAATACCTAGGAAAGGTCAACAAAAATATTTCTCACTTTTCGTTAATAGCTTGCATTTCTGAAAAAGGATTCCTCTTTTAATCTTTCTATAGTAGCTTAAGGCCAGAAGGCCGAAAAACAAACGTTTATCTCCCTGCAGCTTAAGGGAAAAGCACCCAACCGACAATTAGAAGTTCTGTTGTCCGATTTCCAGCAAAGGAGATCTTTTTTCAGAAAAAAATGTAGTTAAAAAAAATTTTAATTTATAGCTGGATCTTGTTTGAAAATATGCTAAAAAATTCTATTATTCTGTGATAATAATAGAGATTCTTTGGAAATTAACATACGTAACACATGACGAAATAATTTGTGTATTTTTGAAAAAGGATTCCTCTTTTAATCTCTCTAGTAACTAAAGGTACAGCAGGCTGAAAAATAAACTTTTATCTTCTATAAGCTTAAAGGAAAATCACCTTACTGGCAACTGGAAGTTTTGTGGTTCGATTTCTAATGGAGCGAAGGAGGTATTTTCAGAAAAAGAGAAATAGCTGCTATATTCTTATTTTTATCAATTTTCCTATTTATTTTGTATGAATTGAAACAACAAGGATTCCTACTTCCAAGTTGCTACATTTTGAAAATAATTATTGTTCATTTTTGAGAATTTGCTTACACTCTTCCGAAATTTTCCGGAATGCAGTACCGAACTAGATAAGCAAAAAAAATCTTAATTGTTTAGTAGAACGAAATAATATTCTGAAAAATCAAAATCAGCATTTAAAGATAAAACAAATCTGTTTTTCAAGCTAAAGTGTTTCTAATTTGGAACCAAAAATGTAAGAATAAAAAAAATCCATTTTCGAGAAACAGAATGTGGAAGTTTACAATCTCAACGTGACTGGAACCTAAAACTAGAACAAGCTCGGTGGCGATAAATGATATAAAGTGCTATTTTCAGCTTATTTAAAAAGTGGAATTTTCAGTTTCAATACAAAACAAAAACTCCTCTCTTAGATGTTGACTTCCTCAATTGAAACAATATGTGTTTGATTAGAAACATTTAACCAATTCCGAGTAAATCATTCAAGAATTTGGACTTTTAAATTTCACGGGTTTTCAAGATCGTCTTTGGATAGCGACTAAAAGTATCTCCCTTTTTTTAATTAAAAAATAACAGAAACTTTGTCTCGAGATATTAGAAAGTCGAATAAAAATATAACAGTTTTAGCTAGAGAGATTGATCAGCAACCTGGGTCGGAGCAGTGTTGCGGAGTGAACGTGTCATTTAAATAAATAACGCGAGA
>JAAAKG020141635.1:0-11810 GCA_010014905.2 Druon quercuslanigerum | reverse complement strand
GTGAAAAAAATCAAAATATTTTGATCAGAGAAGAAAACAGTTTTTCGTAAATAATTCGAAAAATAAAAAAGCTACAATTTTTTTTATGAAGAGAAAAAGATGCAAAATTAAATTTCCACTCAGAATATATATTTCAAAAATTAAAATTCTAGGTCGGTGAAACCAACGCGCTATGTATATTATTGTAATATTAACCTCATTTGATATTGATATTATCGGGACTCCGTTTATTAACGTCATATCAGTGACGTTTTATTAAATTAAAATCTTGAGTGCTTAGCATGCGGATGTTCTAAGAAGTAAGCGATCTTTACCTGTAAAATAACTGTGCTTTTTTCACCTGACGCTGGCACCTTTTTCTGCGCTCACGGAAACATGTTTTGAATTTTTGACTATATCTCGTACGTAGCGTTCGGTCGGTGAGACCAACGCGCGATGTATATCATTGTAATATTAAGCTCATTTGATACTGACCTCATCGGAACACCGTTTTCAAAGTTATTGGAGTGACGCTTTATTAAATTCAAAATTTAAGAAATTTAAATTAGATTAAAATCCAAATTATAAATCTCATTTAACGTCCAATTATCAAATTGATGCAAAATCCTGTAAAAAACGAGAGCCCAACGACCAAATTTGCACCACAGAGAAAAGACAAAAAATGCTCCAATTGCAATCAGAAAGTATATTCTTTAAACAAAAATTTCAGACAAAAATACAAAAGAGGAATGAAAAAAGGGAAGGAAACCAACGAAATCCCCTTCCTTCTCTTTTTTCTTATTTCGTCTTTTTTATTTTTATTACTATCAAATTACAATAAAAGAAGTTTGAAAATAAAAAAAAAATTATATTACCAATGTTTCGGTACTCACACTTATCAAGGCAAGAAAAATATAAACAGTAGCACCAAAGAATAGGTGTTCTCTCTTTGATACCTGAGAAGTCATGCAGTAATCTCGTTAGTTTTTTTTGCATCGGCAAAAAGTTTAAAAAATATATAAGACATATAATGCCTCTTGACTGGAACATTTGAAACGCGTCATCTGTAATCAGCAGTCAACAGGCGTTGTAGGTCATATTTCTTAGAATCCGTAACAAATCTCCCAAGCGTCAAAGCTCCCGCAAATGAGTGATAAGTATTTTGAAAAATCGCCCACCAGTCGGAGCGCGAGTTGTGCAAACTCGCCATCAGGATTAAACTAAGTTTTTTTAAATAAATTCTTCCCTGAAATTTATTTAACCAGCTGTTACAAATATTGAATAAAATACTGACTTTAATTAAAAGTGAGAATTATATTACAGAATGTCCTTTTTGCATTGCTGTAAGTGAAACAATGCCAACGTGGTAGTGCATTTTTAATATAGATAACCTAAGTTCAATTTGAAAAATAACAATAGGTAGGTAGAGAGCGTAAGTAATGCGTCTCATATCGCCATTGAGGCGTACTTCACGTATGACTGCGTATGACAGCCTGTCTGTGATGCACGCGTCCCTCCATCCTGCCGATAATGAATAAATAATTCCATAATAATGATTTAATTACATTCTAGATATTGCTTATTTATCAAAATTGAAATATTCCAAATATTGTCGTATGAAGAAAATAATACCAATTATTAGTCTGCCTTTTTAAATAAAGAGGCATTTCGGAGCAAGGAAAATAGTTCCAATTGATCAAAAAAGCTTATGTTGTATTTAAATAATATTTTGAAAAATCTCAATTTGAATTTCAAATTATTTTTTTTTTTTAATTACATTTTTAAAATGCAATTTTGTAATTTAATTGCATAAAATTTTAATATAATTTTTCTTATTTTGAGTACTTCTTTTTTGAATACGTTAATGCATCTAACTTTTAATTGAATTTAAATTAATTTTATAACATTATTTCCAAGATAAGACAAGTAATTTAACAAGCGCGCTCAGTTGTTAAAAATGATGATTGCCTGTTACGAGCCACTAAATCTTGCTAGTTTCTATACACGAAGAGCGCAGCACCTGATGGCGCGGGGTAATTCAATTACTAAAGACTAATAAAATCAATTCATCGAAGATTTTTGAAAGTTTAAATACTAAAATATAACATTTGTGCAATCTCTAATAGAAATAACAAGACGCGGGAACGATAATCTAGTTATGTAAGTATTACCATTTCAGGCATATTACTATAAAAAGAACCCTCAATTTTATGTTACAAGAATGCACGAATCCCGCTTTATATTTACTTTTCAGGACGAAACTCCATAACCAGAAAAGAGCACGTCAAAATCTATTACTTTTGTGTAAAATATTGTCATATCTTGAGTCTAGACTATAGCCTTCCATACATTTAAGAACGTATCATATTTCCTGCGACTTATCGAGGAGAAGTCGTAAAATCGAAAGGGCACCCAATGCTCACCCACGAAGGCCTTTGTTCTTCCCTGAAACGTGCGACGACTTCCTAACTAAAGTGCAGTTAACGTGTTGTGGCCAGCGAAGGTCTTAGAGGTTCGAACTGAGGGGATGTTTGTAACGGCCCAGGGCAGGCAGGCGTGCTTAGATCCAACTTGCGTTGGAAGAGCGCTTTTACAAAAAACACTCATTTTGTTTGGAACCTCTGATTTCTTCACTTCGTCCGAAGAATCAGATCTCTATTTTAACTTGTATTCTTATTCGAACTCTTATTTGGTTGCATTTAAATATATTATATTATAGAATTGAGGCACTATTCTTTTTATTTATAATTTGATTTATCCCAATAATTAGAACGACAGGAACTAGCCTATCACGAGAGCCGTAACATGCCGTCGCATAGCCCGTAGTCTCCCGCTATCAGCACGCGTTTACTTTTTGTTTGAGTGGGTTTGAGTTTTTCAGGGTGGTGTTTATCGTTTTCCTAATTGTTTTCGAAGTGAAGTGTTTTTATGTCTGAACGTAACAGTTGGATATTCATTGCTACTAGTTTTAAAAGAAACGTCAACGTCAATTGCGACGATGATAGGTGTGCAAACATAACACTATTTTTTCTTACATATTGTCGCATTAAAATCGTTTGAAAATCAAACAGGGCCCTACACTTAAAATCGCAGAATCTCTCGCGGACGAGATATGTTTTTTTCCATAGAAAATGATTTCGAATCCGAAATCAAAATGTCAAAATTGAAAATGTGAAGTCCAATATGGCAGTCAAAAATTCTAAAATAAACCCGATATGTTTCATAATTACTACTCGGGGTTTTTTCCGGTCGATAACTTCCAATTTGAAGTCCAAATTTTCAAATTCTAAATAGAGATCAGAAGTTGTAAAATAATATTAGTTTCTGTATCTACATTCACCTCGGTATATTCAACTTTTTTTCTATACCAATTTATTGTTTTGTACTAAAGATGTCACACGTAATTTAATATATTTAGAATTACCAAAAAGCATTTCTATACTGTTTTTTAAGGAAAGTTAAAAACAGAAACGAAAGAAACAGAGATCGAACAAGCAGCGTGGTCGGCTTGCTATAATAACCAAAAAAAGGGAGGCAACTGGAAGAAAACTAGTATCCATCGAAAACTGCTCAATAGCAGTATAGCAGTATAGGCGGGCAGCAGTGATCTTACAAAATGCAGAATATAACGTCCTTATTTTTGAATTAGCTGTACAATTATGGAAGAAAACTAATAACACGGAAACCGGAGATGAAGATGAGAGACTCAGTTTTAATAATCGTCTTGTAAAGCATTCAAAAGGGTCTTCGTTAGCATTCTATTTAGAATATGATTATAACAAAAGGTAATTTAAATTAAAATTATTTTGGAATTTATCAATTATCTCGGAATATTGCAATTAAAATTAAATCTTTGATTTTGACAAAGACTTTAAGTTTAATTTAATCTGAATTTAATTTCTTCATTCATAACAAAAGGTCTCATGAAGCATTAGTGAAAGACAGTCATGCAAGTAATGCTCCAATTTACCCATCTTATAAATCAATTTACAAAGCAATGCAACAATGTCAACCCTTGAACTATAATATATCTGAAATTGAAGTTCACGTTCCTTTACAAGATATACTTAACAAAACAGCTGAGCGTTTATGGGAAATAGTTGCTATCAATTGTAATACGTATTACTTAAAACATTTAGAATTGATTGTAACAATGGGATTTGATAGCTCATCGGGCCATGTAAACCCACACCAATTGTGTAGCAATCCAGACAATGAGAATCCAAACGCGCAAGAATCACTATTTATAACCAGTATGATCATCATTCAATTAAAAAGTTCAAAAACAGAAAAATGTTTTTGGAGAAACCCGGCACCGCAAAGCGTTCGCTTTTGCAGGCCATTAAGGATAGCAGTAGAAAAAGAAGACACTGAAGCGATAATTCAAGAACATAATCGGTTAAACAATGAAACTAAAAATCTTAAGATGCATAGATTTAATTTGGCTAATACGAAAAAAATTTTAATCAAGTAAAACGTAAAGCAAACATTATTCAATGGGAAATGCCTAAGCTCTATAGTAGGCAATTCAGCAACAATTAGATGTCCTATGTGTATAAGAATATCATCCAATTTCGAAAACCTGAAAGATAATTTTACTTCATAATCATCATTACTTAATTAGGTCTGGGTTTACTGCATAATGAGCTTAAAGCTGTTGAGCACGGGCTTCACATATCATACCAAAAAACTATTGAAACCTGGGATGTGCGAAAAATTTTTAAAGGTAAATTAATAATTTAATATGTATTTCCTTTTATGTTTATAAAACTGCTTTTTCAGTCAGTTTACCTTATGTTAGAATCTGTGACATTTTATTTATTAATTTATAATTTGTAACGAATTTCTGTTCCTTTAATTTTTCAGAAAATTATCATCAATATCGCGATGTATAACTACTTAGTTCCATTATTTTCAGATCAATATGAATCGCGTAAACTTGTTGTACAAAAGAAATTATACAGAAAATTAGGAGTTAAAGTGGACCAAGTTTTACAAAGACATGGTACAACCAATACGGGCAATGTAGCAAGAAAGTGCTTTCCAAACCGGATATATTTGCTCAGGCTTTAGAGATCAGTGCTGTGCTAGTTAATAAAGTTGCAACAATATTGACTGCATTTAAATGCAAAAAGCACTTAAAACATGATGAGCTGGAAAATTTTTGCAATAAGACGCATTTTCTACATTATGAGCTCTACCCGTGGGCAAGAATGAACCCTTCTTTGCATAAACTTTTGAGACACGGTTGCGATATTGTCAGGTAGTTTCTGTTGCCAATTATTTACATTTCTGAAGATGCAAATGAATTAGGGCATAAATTTTATTGCAGAAACATGCTTTCACATGCGCGACAATGTAGTAGAGAGAAAAGGATACTTAATGTTTTTAATCGCGCAGTGTATTTGTACTGATCCAAAAATCTCTTTAGTATTATTAAATGTTAGATTAAAAGCAAACGAAAAACAAAAAATGTTCCCAAATGTCAAGAAATTTATTTTAGAAGGGTAAGACAATTCAAAATACATATATATTACTTTAATTTAATTTTACGTATAAATTCTCTGGTTTGGATTTAAGAATTTTCTTTTCGAGAATCCTGGGTGAATTATATACCGCTGAAAAGGCGTAAAAAGATAAGCATTTACATTCATGTAAAGACCATCTCTTTATGCTTACTCGATTTAAATCTATCAACCCGTGAATAAGAAAATTTTCACAGACAAATTACTTAGAACAGTGATAACAGCGATGCGGGATGTAAAAACAGAGATGTAGAAATTAACAGCGATTAAATGAATGAAGATGATTTATAGAATAAATATAAATCGAATACATGTCGATGAAATAATTATAATTTATATGTATGTGTGACATAAAGGTTATTTTATACTACCAGAATTTCTTCAGTTGCGTTCTGCCTAGCTATATACTTAAATATAATCTTATTCAAAGTTTGAATCTTCAGGCATTTTCGTCAAACGCTTTACGACTTTTAATACCAGCTCTAAAATTTTCAAGTGTAGCAAATTTCAGTCATATCGGTTTTGTTTTACAATGTTTGTCCACAATATTGAATACATTATTTTGAATTTAAACATTTTTACTTCATATTCGAAATCCGCGACTCCGTAAACTCGCAAGTTGTAATTATTAGTCAGATATTATTAGAATATTAGTCAGATCAAGTTTATTTCAGGATTTTTGTCTGCCGTATTGCATTTTACATTTTGAATTTTGACGTCGGATTCGAGGATTCTATACCATAATCCACTGTTTTATTCTGTCGGATCCTCGAGCATTCATTCATTTTAAAAATTTTGCAATTTTATGAATGACAAGGAACACGCCTACTTTTTTCTGAAAAAAAGATCTTCTCGCTTGCTAAGCTGGCAATCGAATCATAGCAGCAGCTAAGGCAGCTCTCGATCTCGGATTTTTCTTTGGGAGCCAAAGCGAAAAAGAAAAAGGTATCTGGTTATGAAGTTTCTACTATGAAGGACACTGATCTATTCAGAGGCGAACATACCGTATACATAAACTAGGGGACCGTACCCAAATGAATGTCTTAATTTTCGGCAACTTACTCATAAAGTAGTACCTTGCACAATTTACATTAAATGACAATATACAAGCTCTCTGTATAATAAGGCAGATTGTACAAACTTGCAAGATATAAATTATCTGTGTCACCCAGTTTCCTCAGAAAAATAACAGACTGATTCACATTGTACACAAATTTTGCAACTCAGGGGCTGCCTATAATAACCGGTTATAGAAGTCTAGTCTAGCGCTCGGTTTTGTTAACCATGCGATGATTCTGTACAGAAAGGTTCCAAATTTTATTTTTTAAACATATATTGAAATATTAAATGCAATTGCGAATATTCTTTTCCTCAGGAAAGTACAGTCCGTATGCACTAATAGATCCGATAGGTATCCTTTATTTCAAAGGACAAAACAGACCCCTGATTATGACTATCTCGGTTGACTTTTCGAAATCTTTTTTGTGTAAAGAATTTGTTACGAAATTAATTATTCATTATAAAAAAAGTGTATAAAATCATTTTCAGCATCGCTGCGAAGAAATCAAACTTTTTTGCCTCTTGCAATTTTTTGTCGGATAAACCGTTTGCAATCAACGTAATAATCTTCTTTCTTAAAAATTTATTAATTTGGTTTCAAAATAATTTACTTTGTTTAAAATTTATGTTTTTTGTTTAAAAATTAACATATATTCAGTTAAAAAGTAATTTCTTTTGTAAAATTGGTCTTTTTCGGTGCAAAATTAATCTTCTTAGTTGCAAAGGTAACTGTTTGGTTGAATTTGTTTACAATTTACCTCTGTGTTCATCAAGCATGTTCTTAAAAATTCATAATTTCCAGTTTATACAGACGTGTTACTGTTACATGTTTGAAAAATAAAAATTTGAAACCTTTTTGTACCATCTCTCACAGGTCAACAAAACGATGCTCTAAACTAGACTTCTATAACAGGTTATTAAAGATAGCTCGTGATTTGTGCAAACATGCAAAGTTTGTGTAGAATGTGAATAAATCTGTTATTTTTCGTATAAATTGAGCACAGTGGCGCTTATTCGACTATAGCAGAGGGGTCGGCCGCTCCCCCTAGCTTGAGAGGATTTTTTAGTTTTAGAGCTTAAATAGCGCAGAATAATAAGAATAGTGTGTACAAAATAACAGATTGTTTAACGAGGGTCTTATTTTTTTCCTTTTTGCTCGAAAATGCTGATTTTTGGTTCCTGCTTGGAGGGGTAGGTGGGTGATCCCGTGTAGAAAGGAGCTTCAATTCTCCAGCCAAAATTTAAATGTGCGCCACTGCTTAGGCAACACAGATAACTGATATCTTGTATGTTTGTGAAATCGGCCTTTTTATATATAGAGCTTGTATATTCTCATTTAATGTACACTTTACAAGGTACTACTTTCGGAGTAAGTTGCCTAAAATTGTACCCTTTGGGAATTCACAGACTCATTTGGATATGGGCCTCTACTATCGGTGAGAAAATTCCAGTCCTCTGGCTTTGACTTTGAAAAAGTAATTGAAGAAAAAGTGTTAGCTTAATGAAAGAGGGATTATTCTAAAAGTGCAAATATTGTACGTTAACGAGCCGAAAACTAATATTCAAACAAAATTTTTGTAGCTTACAGATCTGAAAATCTTATGAAAAGTAAGGAAATTTGATAGCTTTTAAAGCCAGTGAAGTTTGAAGCATAGTTTTGTGTTAAAAAAATAATAGGAAAAATTGTTCGTCTTTTGTAAATAAATATGCAACTAAACTATCTTCGGTTCTAATAAATATATAAAACTGACGTAAATTGGAGGTACACTGAGAGACCTTTTGTTAGAATAAATGAAAAAACTAAATTAGAATTTCGTATAAAATCGTTCCAAAATAGGGAAAACTGAAGTTTTATTACACTTATTCGTATTACAATACCGAAATTTAATATTATCATACGAGTATTTAAAACACAAAGACGAAAAAGTAGTATTCTAAATACGAAATATTATGAATCTTTATTTCAAGAATTAACACTATGAAAAAATGGTATTTTTTTACTGAGTTTTCGAAAAATAATTTGAATAAGAAAAATTGTGAATATCATAATGTCGAAAACGTATTTTAGAAATTGATATTGTCAATATGAATTTGACAGAAACCTAAGACGCTTAGCAAACTATGAAATCATTATTCTTGATTCTTCACATAATTTCGTTTGAGAATGCTCCTCGGTTTTCTCGCCATTTTCGGTCGAGCCGAAAGGTTACGTTTCACAACATTTTAAATAAAAGTCAACTCTTTCTATTTTCAATTTATACTATATTCATACTATGGAATTTAAAATATTAGGAATTCTTCCTCACAAAATGTATGCACTACGGTAATAAGATTTAATTCAATGAGTAAAATTTATAAAATATTACGTTATTCATAAAAGAATATTATCAGTTCCTTTGATAAAAATCTGTTTTATAAAAAATCAATGTAATAATTGAACGTGGTAAAATTTTTAATCTATCTATTAACAAAAAGTCCGAAACAACAAATCGCTCTTGAAAAAGGGCCCAGATATTTGTCATACTGCCCTGTGTTTTCAAGCGACGACGGTTTGCCAAGATTTTTGCCACATATTCTATTGTGTAAGTTAGCCGTGGGGTTTAGTTGTTAGGGAATGCGTTAATGATTTAGGTAAAATAGGTTTGAATCTCGCCGCAGCCATTCCGATTTTTCAAAGCGATTAAGCGTGCGATTATGTATGTAGTCAATAAATTAAGTATACAATAATAAAAATAATAATTGTACGCGTGTGTGTGTCCGTATTTAATTGTATTTGATTTGTTTCTATAGTTTCTCCTTCTGAAGGCTGAATCTTTTGGTGGAGTTAGTTATTTTTCATATAGTCATTTGCAATTCTCATATGCTTTGTATGGCAACTTCAAAAGATGTTTTCGCTCTTTTCAATAAAATGTATTACTATCGTTTGAACTTCGCTTGTCAACTTTCATATAGTGAATTTTAAATTCTCGCAAGTTTTTTAAGAGTTAGTGCAACATCCTTTCCATTTATTCAAAAAATAATATTAATTTTGACAGCCGAAACCCACTGTATTAATTTTTGATACGCAAACCCTGTTTTCCCTATTTTGAAACGATATTATACTAAATTCTCATTCATTTTTATTATTTATTCTCACAAAAAGTCTCTCAGTGTAGTTAGTTGAACTCTATGTAATAATTTACAGTTTTAAAGAACTATGCTTCTTGTTGTATTCGTTAAAATTGCGATATTTGAAGTAAGTTTTTTATAAGGGAAAGCAAGGGCTACAAACCAGCGTGGTGCCGTTTTTTCAGGGGATCTTCCTCGGTTTTCTGCAGCACAACCTACCCAACTTGTGCTTCCAAGCCTCACGTTGGCCTTCGAATTTATGCCGTGTATTGAGAAAAACCGAGGACGATCCCCTGAAAAAACGGCACCACGCTGGTTTTTGTTCATAAACGTTTAAAGTACCACCATGAATTTTTTCAGATTTTTTCAATTATTTTTTCAAAAAAAACTGTGCTCCAAAGTTCACTGTCTTTAAAAGCTACAAATTTTTTTGGGAATATAACTTTTCGGCTCATTTACATACAACATTTGTACCTTCAAAATGATCCCTCTTTCATTAAGCTAACATTCTTTCTTCACTTACTTTTAAAATATCAAAGCCAGAGGACTCGAAATTCTTCGCCGATAGTAGTCTTTGTATCCGGTGTGTTCGCCCCTGAATAAATCAGTGTCGGTGATAGTAGACGTTACATTACCAGGTAGTTTTTTCTTTTCTTGCTAGGGTCGCCCAAAGAAAAATCCAAGCTCGAAAACTGCCTTACCTGCTCCTTGCTTCGCTGAAGAATAGAACACATTAATAAAACGATGCTATTGAGGAAAATTTATTACTCTTAATTGATACATGAAAAATAGAGTTTTTGTTAAAAAAGTAGCCTTCGCCAATCGTCTTTATACTCTTTAAAGTATTTATATAAAACATCAGACAAATGGATTCACTGTTTAGTCTGAATCTTATTTGTCCGATTTTGATTTGATTTCCAGGGCCCTTAAGCTACTAGACAAATCGAAAGAGGAAGCCTTTTTCAGAAATACAAGCATTATTTTGCTAAGTTTTAGAAGCAAAGTTTTTCGAGGACTCTGCAATGTCATCATAGAATAACAGAAATTCCTAACGTCTTTCCCGAATAGATGGAACTATGGATTAAAAATTATTTAAATTATATTTTTTCTGAAAATAGATCTGCTCTTGCGACCTCTCTAGTAGCTTAAAGGAAAAGCATCCGACCAGCAATCACAACTTCTGTGGTTCGATTTATAGCGGAGCTGAGGATAAGATCTTTTTTCAGAAAAAAATTATTCTCAAACATGTTTAATTCATAGCGTCATCTAGAATGAAAAGACGTTAAGCATTTCTGTTATTCTCCGATGATAATACAGATTGGAAGAAAAATTTGACCTATTACACTTGGCAAAATAGTGCGTGTCTTTTTGAAAAAAGAATTCTTCTTTCGGTCTCTCTAGTAGCTTACGAAAAAAGTACCGAACCAGCAATCAAAAGTTTTGTCTTTCGATTCCTAACGGAGCGAAAGATAAGATCTTTCTTCAAAAAAGATTTAATTTAAAAAATATTTAATCCATGGCTCCATCAAGTCTGAAAAGGTGTTAAGAATTTCTATTGACTCCAAGAGCCAAGACATCCTGACTGTTGCTTTGTGCTTCTTTGTCGATATCTCGAGAATTCCTTTCTTGTGATATGTTTCTTAACATTATATTAAGTTAAACTTTTAGTAACGAATTAATTAAATGTTTTTCTTGAGCATAAAACGCAACCCGTTGTGCGTCTGTGTAATGCAAAAAAGTATTTCACAGACGTTTTTAATTCAGTTTTCGAATTTCCCGCGCTCGAGATCTTGCGCTGAATGGTCAAAGGATCCGAGAGTCAGAAGAAATGCGCAAAGACGTATAACCTAATTATGATAAAAGGTTACGTTCCCCAGGGTTCACTGCGCATTTCAAATAATTAATTAGTTATGAATTTATATGGGAATCAAACGCTTCTGACGACAAGAGTATCGGTAAATATCATCAACTGTAAGTCCTCGGCTTCGCTCGCGCTACGCCTCGGACTGAAAACGACGCCCGAGGCCGAGAACGCGCTTGGCTGCATGGTGCATACGATACTTTGTGCAAAGGAGTGTACTATCCTCACTAAAACATTCGACTCGATTTAACTCGACGCTTTGCGCATGCGCTACAAAG
>JAAAKG020141634.1:0-11811 GCA_010014905.2 Druon quercuslanigerum | reverse complement strand
TTACAGTTCTTTCAATTGTTGATTTTGAGACAGGATTTAACCCTTCTTCATTACGAAAAGTGCGATTAAAAAGCAAATGAACTTGATCATAAGATCGAACTCGATCTCCCGAACCACGCATGATTAATGCAGATACCCTCTCTTGTTCCGAAAGTTTAGCTTGCGCCATAATAATCTTTTAGCAAGAGATTGTAAGTATGTACTCGTAATACGTAAATTTAGTTTCGATTCGCAATATTCGTATGGAAAAACGGTATAGGACTTATGCTATCGCCTTAAGTATTGACTTAGGTATCGAAAAACGGTATAGGACTGTATAACTCTTTGGGGAGAAACAGAAATCTCACCAGAACACATGGAACTTCTAATGAAAAATTTCCTTACGATTTTACAATATCTAAACGCTGTATCCAAGATCAATACAGATGTCACCATTAAATTCCTCGTTGAAATTTACCTCAGGAATTACACGGACCTCATGGAAAACTTTGTTAATTTCAAATAACCTCTAACTGACCTTGAACTATGACTTGGGTACGTACCTGAACGTAGAATTTTCTTCTCTATCGATTGCAGATGTAAAAAAAGATTTTTACCTGAGGAAATATCCAACCGTCTCGGGACTTTTTAGACACGCTGTATATTGATGATGGAATCGGTACCAGGTCTCTCTTCTAACTCAACCATCTAAAAGGAAGCAACTCCCTTGGTATCTCCTGCTACCTTTCTTTTAAGATAGAGCTTAATACCAAAAAAAGGACGTTATTAAAGGAACGCTATTTCTGAGGATTTTCCTTCATCATTAACAAAGTTACTTCGAGAATACTATCCTGATTCATTTTGAATTCACATAGTAGAAGTGAGTTTGTAGGAATTTAATTTTTTGTAGTATATGCAGCATTGTAATGACTTTGCACTCCGTGTTTAGTGGAGACCTCGTTGTGTATGTTTGCATTTAGTGAGGAAATTTTTATAAATGATCACGTGGTGTGTGCGACATCATTGTAAAGACTTTGGACTTTATTTCACGATAAAGACCTCGCCGTGCATGGTCGCACTAGCTAGTGAAATTTTAATGTGCATTTTTAGTTTGATTCTTGAGAAAATAATAGTGCCAGAATGGAATTTGTAAATACTTTGCACTTTATCTAACGATAAAGTCCTTGTCGTGCCAAGAAAGTTCTTGTCTTGCTTTTTACTTATATTAGAGGAGAATCTCGCTTGAATGAATTCACAGTCCATCTTTTACTACAGAAAAAAAAGTTCTTTCGAATTTTCGTGGGTTAACTTAACTGCTGTTCATTTATTTTTTAGGTCTGGTTATAGAACGGTTAGGGCTAATTTTAAGGTCCTTTCAGTACTGGAACTAACTGACGTTGTTGGTTGCAATGTACTGGGCAGGAAAATGTAAACGCAAATAAAAGGAACTTCTCGATGAAAAAAAAATATCATTGAGATAAGTTTAAAATGCAACACTTATATTACCAAAAACTAATCTAATTTTTGATAAAATTTAAGATCTTTTTCTACAATCAGCCAACTTCAATTATAAATAACTTGAGATATTGTAGAAGAAAATAATAATCCCCGGGTAATAGGCAGATAATGTTACAATGTGTAGAAAATCTTGCTTATTAAAACATTTTTTTGTGAATATTAGACCTAAAAATTTGATGAAAATTCTGGAAACGTTTGATACAAAATTTCAAGAATGCCAATTAAAAGAAGAAATTTCTTTAAAAAGTTAAACAGATTTTTTTGGAAAAATTTTTAACTGATTGTTCTAAAGTTGTTTGGCAGGCATACTGGATTTTGCTTTGTTTCGAAGTACAGTCCGAGTTTGATAACTTCCCAAATCGGAAAAATTTTTAATTATAAATCATAATATAATATTATAAATTGAAAATTAGGAAATATTTAATAGTAAAATATACTCTGGATCCAAAAGATTAAAAAAAGGAATTATTTCACAATTGAGACTCCTAGTTTGAAATTCTAAAAGTTTGAGAAAATAAACTAGTTTCATTTGTAGTTCTTAAAAATTTTTCCCGTCAATTTCAAGTAGACATTTAATTTTAGATTCTGAGCGTTCCAACCTTTGAATTCTTTTATTCATCACTTACTTCATAATGTATGCTACTCTTCATAATTAAATATAAGTAAAAAGAGAATATACATAATTAAATATAAATAATCTGGAAAATATAAAAGGGATTAGGTTTTGTGTACTTATATTCTTGGACCCCTATTAAAAGGATTGTACTTCGAACCCAAGCTCTGACAATTTCTGAACACTTTTTCTGAAGTTTCTTGAATTTTTTGAACAGGGCGACTTTAAATTCTGTTGACAGCGAGAATACTTCAATAACAAAAACCGATTCTTAATTTTCCGCAAATAAAGGTTTTTTTCTGTTTTTTTTTTCAATTCCTTTAATTTTTAATGTCCTATGTTGTTCATCGTTAATGCTGATTCCCACGAGGCGGTACAGACACTTAAAATAAATTCAAAACGACTAACTCTTAATGAAGTTCCCTGAACGGCTAGATACCCATTATTTTGTGTTTACGATTGACAACTTCATTGCAAAATTTGCAGCGTCTCTTGAATGAATTAAACTGCAACTTCTGTAGAAGGCTCTTTCAGTTTTAGTATTTAAAATTGAAAATTCATTCATTTCTATATGTTCTTACAGAATCAAGTTCACCAGACGACCATTCACCAAGATTTTCTCGGCGTGAAAAACTGCCTATTCGCCGGCCAACCCAACATTCCTCGAGACAAACTTCTCCAGGTCCATCTACTTCGAGTCAACCACACCAACTAGCTGCGTGGGGTAAGTAACTTCTTTTCTTACGTTACTTGTTACAGAGACTTGACAAAGGCAACAAAACTCGTTGCACTTACTTTAAATAATGAAGTAACTTGAATCTCTCAGAGAAAAAGTTGTATTGAAACAAGAGTATCCTCTACGTGTCTATTTTATTTTAAACGACGTGAATACATCTTTTGCACAAATAAAATTATTTGGCTTCATGATTAGGTAAAGCCCATCGCATAGTGCAAATTTTATGCACTTTATTAGGATACGCCACGTTAAAATTTCATTCAATTGTCTTCTAAATAAAGTTATTTCCTAGCATGGACATCTTTTATCATAGTAGTTACACAGGGAGTGAAAGCGAATTACGTGGGAAGCACACAATCCACTCCTCACATGCTCCTCGCCTGTTCATATTTTCCCAGCGTTACGAACTAGAATCCTCTATCCGCGCTCCTTGCACTAAACGTTTGAGTGAGGACTACAGAGTGAGTGGTCGGGGAACCCGAAAACTAGGCATTGCCAGATGCAGAAGAAAATTCGTTGCAGTGCGCTGGAGACCTCTCACCGACGTGCCGTTCGTGCAGGAACCCATAGAGTCAACCAATCACATACAACCTGTAGTGTTGCTTACGCCTGGGATATGACGCACACAAGTACCTCGCTATCTAGGGCAGCTTGCAACGCCCTTGAGCAAGTACCACCACGGACAACAACAGCTCGCCAGGTCGCACGCGATTAGTTGGCTTTATGAGTTCGTGCACGGGCGGCACGTCCATGAGACGTCTCTAGCGCACTGCGACTGATTTTCTTGTGCGAAAGCCTTAAACGCTTAAAAAGCGGGGTCGTCATCGGATAAGAACCGAAGCGAGAAATTGTTTCGAGTTCGTCACTAGCGGTCGCCTACTCGTATTCATTGATAGGTATTCAATGCGGAACAGTTCCCAAGAACCACAGGCTAGATTTCTTTTAGGAGGAGAAGAGTTTCTGCGTTTGGGGCGTTGATAGCATAATATAAATTTTACCAGATAGCGGTACAACACATGCTATATACAGGGTGATCGTTTTAACTATAGAAAAAATTCCCGATCATTTCTCGGCTTTTGATCGATTTGCAAACATTTTCCACGGCCAATTAAATTTAAAAAACCGAACGCTAAATCTAAAAGTTGTTCCATTTGATGTAATCAAAACTGAACTGAAAATGGAAGCACTCAAAGCGAAACTCTTGATTTTCAAACTTTGAAACTTAAAGTTTAAAAGATGTAAAAATATCCCGTTTCGACTAAGAATTGGAATTCATTCTTTTGAAAAGTTCTCCGTTCAAATTTGAAAATTCCCGCTTCATCTCAGAATAAGAATTCTTTAGAAAAAGTTCCTGATCGAATTCAGAATTTTTCCCCTTTTCGAATCTTTTCAATACTAGCCCGCAATTGTTTAAAGTTTGAAAATTACCGTTGCAAAGTCATAATTATTATTCTTTGGGTAAAAATCCAGCTCAAACTACAAATTTGTAAAAAAAAATCTCTGTTCAAATTAAAAGCTAAGTTTTTTTGTTGGAATAGTTTTAAAATCCTTAAAATTTTTCAAAATTTTATTCCAAAATCTTGAAACATCCAAATTTTCTTTTCAATTTTTTCAAAAAAAAATTATTTTTTACTTGATTGAATTAAATGAATTTTCCTACAATTTTTCACATTTATTTTTGAGAATTTTGTAAATCTTTTCAAACATCCTCTTAAGATTAGTTTATTGAAATGGAAAATAATTTTGAATTTTCCTAGAAATTTTTTTTTATTCTGCCAAAAATGCCTGTTAAAAATTTTAGAATTCTTCTAGAATTTTTGTTCAAAGTCTGCCCAAATCTATATTTTGTTTCAAATTAGGTCTTGGGCTGTTTGCACCAAAATTTTGGTACGAATAGTCGGATCCAAAGTAAAAGTGTAAAATTGCAAAACAGAGCATCTAATATAGCGGCACATAATTGCCAAAATTAAATAAATGAAAAAAAGAAGTTTTTGTTTGAATTACTAATACTTGGAAAAAAACTCTAGTTTACGTCTATTTGGTCACATTCAAACAGATGTAACGTCACTGAGGTATACAACTGAACACCAATGAGACCACTTTAGTCACCATGTTACTTTTGCTATTGTCAGACTACTTTCAATTGTTTTCTTCGTAATTATTAATAATTATGATTTGATAATAATTTATAAAAGCCTTTTAGTGGAATTTATACATTGGAATGCATGCTTAGAAACTACTTTTAGATCAAAGAAATACTCAAATCCCTAAAAATTTTTGAATTCCATTAATAGTTAAATTTGCTTTAACCAAACCAATGCATTGCTTGAGAGTTTGAAATAGCAGATTTAATCGACTTTTTATAAAAATTCTAAAGTTCCACGTTCATTAAAAAGCCAGATTTAAAATTATAATGCAATCATCTTTTCCAAAATAAATCTAAAAATCTGAAAAATAAGTAAATGTATTTAAAAATGGCGGACCTGT
Source organism: Druon quercuslanigerum (assembly GCA_010014905.2). Lineage (NCBI taxonomy): Eukaryota > Metazoa > Arthropoda > Insecta > Hymenoptera > Cynipidae > Druon > Druon quercuslanigerum. The sequence continues at coordinate 6,478 of JAAAKG020141634.1, read as the reverse complement.
TACGGCTGTCACAATAACGGAAAGTACTAAACATAATCTTTTATTTGTACTCTGATCCTTGTAAGAACATAGATTAAATCTTACAATCCACTTTCTTAATGTATATCAGGTCGCTGATTACGAAACTATTATTATTTTTTTGGAATTTTCAGATGGCGGATCCAATATGTCAGCTGAAAAGTGCAAAATCTATGTAAAACAGAGCAATATCAACGTCAAAAAAGTAAAAATAATAATACAAACAGTTTATAAACTTTATATTTTTACAATGTTCACTTTTCACTGTCTGCTTATACAATGCCGTAGTTGATTTATTCTTCATTTATTTATTTTAAATTTATTTATTATTAATTCATCACAAGTTTCTACATTATACTAAAGTGAATTGGGGCTAAATTAAATACAAAAATTTTTGTTTTTTTCACACCAAACTCGTGCTGTTGACGTTAAATGATTTTTTCTTTTTTAGCTGTCATATTAGATCCGCTATCTTGGGATTGCGAAAAACTAATAGTAGATTCGTAATCGGCGACCTCAAATGCATAAATAAAGTGTATTGTAAGATTCAATTTTATGTTCTCACAAGAATTAGGTACAAATTTAAGATTATTTTTAGTAGTTTCCTTCATTGTGGCAGCCATGACAGGTACGCCATTTTTAAAAATCGCAAAAGGCTATACGGCATGAAAAAGCAGAAGGTTCAAAGAAAATTTTAGGACCAATAACGTTAATTTATCTAGCAAATTGAAGTGTGAGGGGGGGGGCTGATTTGACAGAGAAAAATTCTCTTACAAAAATTGCAACTTTCGACATAAATTTTCAATGCCAAAAATTGTTTTGTACACTTTTTCTATATCAGTCCTATATTTTCTGCGACAGTTGTTGCGATTGTGTACTTTACAAAAATTTAATCTTCTGTTTCTTGTTCCAGATTTAAATTTACCACCGGACGGATATCCTCATAGCCCCGTATTTCATAGTTCCACCTCGCATTCTAATAGTATGGGCCATCCTCCTGCCATGCATTCTCCTCCTGCCACGTCTTCCGCTCCTGTCGAGCCATCTCTTCCTGTCAGGCCGACGTCTCCTTCTGGCATGCCACCCTTCTATTCTTCAATATTTGGGCTGAAAATTGACGATCTTCGATTTCAACGATTTTTCCCCCTCAAAAATTCGAGCCGTGAACTTTTAATTCGTCTATACGATTTTCGTCCCGGCACCCAAATTTATTTGAAAGATCAACCTGGTCGTATCTCTGAACCGCTAACCGGAGTACTATATGTATTATCAGCAGTCAATGGTGACGCTTTAGCATTAGTGGAAAGGCGAAAAAGTGGTCATACGACTTTACGTGGATTATATATGCCTCCTGGTCCAAGGGGATTACGAGCGAAAATAAACATATTTACCCACCACGTCAGCGAAATAGAGACAGACGAAGCCAATGACACTCCATTAGGAAAGACTTCATTCCACGAGTATCTTACAAGAAAGACTGTGGATGCTCCAGCTGAGCCATTTTTTCCTATCGGGCCCACGCCTCACAGCATTCCGCCCTTTTATAAATTATTTGGAATAAAAATTGAAGAGCTTCCATTTTATCGATTTTTCTCCGTCAGAAATAAAAGCTGGGAACTTGGAATCCAATTATACACTTTTCCTCCCAGTGTAGAAATTTATTTGAGAGTTGAATATAATAATCTCGATCGCGAGAAGTTAACCGGAGAACAGTATATATTATTAGACATCAATGGTAATGCTGTTGCATTAGTGCAAAAATTACCAACTGCTCATTCGATTATTCGTGGACTATATCTCCATGAATCTTCTCGTCCAGGCGGAGATCGAGTGATAATAAACATATTCACCAACTCGATCAGAAAAATGGAGAAGGATGAAGCCTATGCCACTCCGTTAGCAAACAATAAAGAAATCCGAAAATGGTATGATATAAGGCATGTGGGTGTTAGATTTGTGCCCAGAAGAAATTCCGGCTGATCAATTTTTTCTGCAAATTAAATTAATTAAAATATTGTGCAACGTTTTTATGACTACTAGGGTAATATTCTGGTTAGAAAATTGTGATTAATGAAATATTATTTAAACTAAGAAAAGCCTTTATCATGAATAATCACTGCTTTTCAGTTTGCCTTTCCCAAAAGGTCCTACTTCACCGAGTTTTAGATTCAGTATAATGCAGGCTTATAGTAGGGACCAGCTCACACCAGTTATTTATGGGGGCTATAGGTTCCAAGTATTTTATTGAAAATCTTGACCTAACTAAAAAAGTTTTAAATGTCAATTACTCTGTTGCATTATTTTATATTAGTTACAGGTATGTACGTTTTATTTATTCATTGATTAATAATTAATTACGTCCTTTTCAGTTTACGATACCCTATCTACTAGAATCAAAACAAAGTGCACGTGGTACTCAAGAGAATTTCGGTGGTCGGTATTCGTTCTTCTTCGCTCTTTCCTCTAAATTACTCTATTCTTTTCTACTTGAATTTTAGTTTTTTGATGCGCGTTTGCTTGCTAGAGACCGCTTTGAAACCCATTTTGTTTTTAAACGTCTCTGACCGGTCATTAACTGGTCTCAATATTAATATCCGGAATGAAAATGGATCCTAACCGGTCCTTATATAAGCAATGTTTTCAGAAAATGAGTTGTCAAAATCTTCTAAGCGATCTTAACCGGCTTCTATCTGACATTTGGGAACAGAAATTAATTATTCTCAAAGACCAAAATTTGTTTCAAACTGGTCTCTAATCGCCTTTTAAACGCCACTGGACACATGTGTGTGTGTGCTCTAGTCGGTTCAAACCGCGTGCTATCCGGTGATCCAAAACAGAACGAAAATATTTGCGCAAACCAATTTTAGTTTCTCACCCGTGTATGCTTTAACCGGTCTTAAACAGTTACTATCTGACAAGTCGAAACAGAAATCAAATATATATAGTACCCGGTGATCGAACTCAAATCAAGTACTGTCGAAGACCGAACTTGGACATTAACTGTCTCAAAAGAACTTCTAAAAGGCACTTGACACTCAGTGCTCTGACGGGCCCTAAACAGGTACTATCCGTTGATCGAAAACAGGCCGGATAGGTAACGGTTGCAACATGCGGTTGAAATTCGGAAAAGGGCGGTTTAAGAACCGGTTAGGAATCGGATACCAATATTGCAGGATTAGAAACCGGTTATATTCCGGTCAAAACTTCGAGGACAAAATTCGAATGGAGATCGATAAGGGCCGATCGAGAATGGGCAGGAATATAATGATGTCCGTGTTAAAAACCAGTTTGGTGACAGTTACAACCCGGGAACGAAATTAGAATATGGGTCGATTAGGAACTTTTTTGGGATCAGGTGCAAATATTATAGGATTCAGATAGAAAGCGGTTAGGTTCTGGTTACAACCCAGGGATAAAATCCCTGACTTATAAAGCATAGACCGACAGTCTCTTTGATCCGCCGACGTTCCTGTTTAGAGAGAGAGGGAACGATTTTAGTGAGTACTTCTTTCTCTTTCTACCGGGGTCACGTGGACTGCTGACGTCAGTTAGATTGCGCGATCGACTGTTGGCGCGCTCCGCTCTCCGTTTGAAAACAAGAGTCGACCAAGCATGCTTGTTATTTATTGAAGAATTTGTTTACATTGAAAAATTAATGAATAAGCTATGGTCAGACATTATAACAATTACTTCAATCTAATAATTGAAGTTTAAGCTCAAGTTTATATATGACTTCCAATGCTAAGATAAACATGTGTGGCGATGGCCGTGTGTGCTAAGGCTCGTGTCTTTTGCTATGCATACTCAAGATCGCCGGTTCGAATCTCAATCACTCGACTTTTTTTTCATTTGTTTTTGATCGTCAAAATTTTTTTAATTTTTATTACTCAATAGAAAATGAAATACAGGTAAGTATAAATTATGCAACAATATCGTTTGTTGTTATTTTGTTATTTAATGCATTATAAAATTGTTCTGATTATTTCCGTTGTACTATCAATAATTTTCATTACGGTTAAATTCATACCGCTCGACCGGTAAACTAAATTGGATTATCGCTTAGTATTTGAAACCGTAATTACATTTTTACGAAACATTTCACATCTACTTACTCTACTGTCCTTTGAATATTAATAATTTATTAAATTTTATTCTTTCGGCCATTCTACAAATGAAAATAACATCATTTGATGCCGAAATTAATTTTCCATAGCATTCTCTTTGTTGGACTTTAGATACAGGTAAAAACTTATACTTGCCACTGTCATCTTTTTCTATTTCTAACGTTTCTAAGCAAGGAGCGCATGAGATTTTTTTTTTATTATCTTAACAACACTACCGCTGAGGTATGCCACAACATCATCATAGTATTTACTTAGATGAACGTCATCGAGCACACAAAAGATTGCCTCAAACTCTGTAGGATTGATCATTACTGGAGACTGTTGCTGGGAGTGTGTATTATTTTCTCCTCGATTTTCTCCTGTACATTCCGTAAATTCTGCATCCAATTGTTGCATCTCACTTCTCTGCTCATTCACTTTCATTAATATAGTGTCGTCACCAGGCTTACAATTTGCCGATAAAGGCACACTAATGCTGACATGCGCAAGTAATTTGCGATATGCCGCTTTGAATTGTCAGACTGTTGGATTATTATTTAATCCACCCAGTCGCCTAATGCAAGCAAAAAACTTTTTAAGGTGATCTTGAGAGAATTTATATATTAGCACGAAGTCAAAATTAGTGAATGTCGCAAATAAATCTTCAGCGATAGCTATTACATTCTGCAGGCCAGTGACGATGCCCAGAAAACCAGTGTGCTGTTTGGTATTTAAAATGGGAGTACTATTGATTTTTAAAGACTCGAAATACTCAACGTGTTCTTTCACTTCAGTTTTTTTTCTCCCACATTTTGTCTTGTTATGGCATCTTTACCAGGATTCTTGTTAAAAATGTTTCTGGAATTTAAAATATTGAAGCTATCATTGACGTTCAAGCAAAAGCGACTTGTGGCTGCAGATTCTTCAAACTTATGTAACTCGAGATCAACTCTGCAAAAGTCTAAAGCATAAGCAACGCTACGACTAAGCGTCTGTGCAGCTACGTTAACTCTCATTACCTTATTTTTAAAATATATATGCCTTTTTCGAAGTTTCGTGGCAGGGAGTAATTCCTCTTCTCGTTGTAGCTCGTACAAAGCTTTTATGTACCGAAATGATATAATTTTACCTTCGCCATCTGTTATATCATACTTGGCCATAGTGTTGCGCATGAGCTTCAGTGCATGGCAGGAGTCAAGAGAAACACGAATTTTTTTGTTTTTCCTGCCGACTTGTATTCGAAAAATACTTCTAAAGTACTCCTTCTTAGTTTTGCGCCAAGATTTTCCACCATTCTGATATTTGAACTCATTCCATCGAAAGTAAGATTTTCAATGTTTATATCGTTTTTCAAACAAGTATCTAAAATTTCTTTCAGCACTAGTTCTTTTTCAACGCCATCTGTGTTTTTTACTAAATAATAGGCCAACGATATTTTAAAGTGGCTGTTTAGAGCAACAAGCATAAAAACTGAGGCATTTGATGCTAATGCAGATTTCGATTTATCATCTAACGATACGTTGCTTGAACCGTAGTCGACGTATCCCACCATTTTTTTTCTCGCATCCCATTCTACTTCTTGTCTAATCGAAATTTCATCACAAGTTAGATTAAAGGTGATATTTTTTCCCTTTTTCAAGCCATCTTCTATTAATCTTTTCGCGCATTCTACAGCTCCGTTTGAAATACCTGGTTCAAAATCATAACGCCTTAAGGAACTTCTAAGTGTTGATATGCATGGCAACAATTCACAATTTTTTTTTTTATAAAGGAATATGCGTGCGGCGAATAAAAGTGCAGATTTAATGCGAATTCGCGCAACTTTTAGGATAAGTTTTATACTTTTTGCCTTGCAATATACTATTGAGTATAATTTGAAGTCCATCCGGTAATTGCTGCAATAAAAGTAATTTCGTTTATACACATTCACGTGTGCGTTATCATATTCAGAAGTAATTGAGGGTAGAATAGTATTATATTTTTTTTTTATTTAGAAATATTTTCATGCAATATAATTAAGTCTAATCAAGTCTTTAACATTTTTGACTGACTCTTGCACACTTCTGTAATTTCTTTGTACTTTCTTCTTCTCTTGTCTTGTGTGTCCGACAAATGCTTCAAAATGTAACCACTTTTCTTCGCTAGGAAAATCTTGTTTACTGTAGAACATAGTTTTTTGGTCAACCGTCAACTTTATTCTTTCGGGATTGGGTTCACCAGCTTCTGCATTATCTCTTGGTCTGTAAGGAAACATAAATTTAGACGTATTCGCATTGTAACTGATACTATACTAGTACAACTTACTAACCTTTTTTTAATATTATTTTTCCCAACGCAATCAACATTTTCTTTATTAG